>CAWUFW010020466.1:0-150729 GCA_963921515.1 Calotriton arnoldi | reverse complement strand
ATCCACGTGCGGCGTCATGAGGCTCCTTTGCGGTCGCTAGCCCGTTGGCTAGTAGCCCTTAACGAAGGCCAATCCTTTTCTTACTTGGCATCCTGGTTGCTCCAGGCCTGCCCTCACTTACCTTCACTGGGTGAGTTCCACAGACCTTGCTGGTCTGCACCATCGACGATCTACATCTTCACCAAGACTTGCCGTTGCCAAGGCTTGTTGGGTCCAATCCGGTCGCCGACACCTCAGCACTCGACAAACATTGTGTACCAGCCCGAATCCTGCTCCTGGTCGCCGACAACGCCTCCTGGACATCGTGGCTGAAGAGTCAAGATGACCGTCAACGCACCTGAAGCACTCGACATCGGTGGGCATCTGTCCATCGCCTTCCTGGTCACTGGCTAGTGACCCAGACTCTGTCCCCTCTGCTTTCAGGTTCTTCAGAACTCCGATCCACTCTTGGATCCACCCGGACACTTTTCTCTTGGCCGCCAGCAGCACTTTGCAGCACTTTGCAGCAGATCGCCATTCGAATCGACGACGAAACCCGACCCCGAAAGGCACCTATGCACCCGGCTTCCTGGGTGAGGTAACACGAGTACTCCGGTGCTCCCGTGGGTAGAGACTCTTCAAAGTCCTAGGTCTCAAAGGGTTTTGTCCTAGTCCTCTTTTAAGTGTCCCTTTTCTCTAATTTCCCGATCCCGACTTTCTCCATAGAAGTCAACGGCGTATCGCGGTTGTGTATTTACACTGCACGCGTCTCCCGTGGGTCCCCTGTGTCACTACCTTGGGTGGTTCCTTGTGGTCCAAGCACTTCTAGAGGCTCTAGGCCTAGTGTCTAGTTCAGTCGTGGTTCGCATACCACTTTATTGGTATATGGTTTGGTACGCCCCTAGGGCCCAAACGTGTATTTGTGCTATTACTGTGATTTAATAACTTCTAACTTATGTACTTTCGAACTCTAGCCTCATAAAGAGACTAGAGGGGTGTGTTTAGCAATAAATACATATATTTTGAATATTTACCTGGTGTGGTGCTCTTTCATTTGGTCACTCAAGAGATTATAGACTGGTAAAACAAGCTGCTTTACATTCCTTCAAGACTTAGCCTGAAGGCTGCTCTCCATAGCTACCACTAGGATAGCTTTCAATAAGGTTGTCTTTAACCTATCTCCAATAAGGGGTTGTTTGGACTGGTGCAAGGTGCCCACTATAATTAGTGGACAGCATATACCAGGCCAACTTCTCACATTGGTGTGCAGCGTGTGGGATTCCAGCTTGCTATTGTTTTACCAGATAATCTCAATTGAATTGATCAACTGAAAACCACTAAAGGTACCTAAGGTACATATAATTTAAGCTTAGAATACAGTAAGTTCTACTGAACTTAGAGTTGTGTGTTAAGGGATAGCACAACCCTTTCTACAACTCAAGAGAGTTTAGTAGGCCACACTAGAGTAGGTAGTGCATACACCACACCACACTAGTAATTTCTTTAAGGGTAGGATCTAAAGAATCCTTGCAGGAAGCCATGAGCTTCCACCCTCCAAGTATGATACACTCCCATTCTTGGAATTGAGAGCTTTATGTAACTTGAGAAAACTAAGGACAGGCCAAAGCCCCACCACCCAACACCTCAAGGAGTTGTTGGTGGCTTATGACCTTAGTAAGCCCTTGGGGACTGAAGGGGTAGGAGCTGAGGGTGGGGCAGAGGAAGAGGAAGAGGCCAGGGGTACCAATACCCCCAGCCCCCCTCTGAAACTGGCCAGGAGGGTGACAATGACCCTGACCTGGATAACCCAATCCCTCCTGTGGAAGATGATGAGGATGATCAGGATGATCCCCACTTTGTCCCCCAGGAAGGATTAAGAGTGTGCCCAGGAAGTCTAGATCTCCTTCTCAGGAGTCTAACCACTCTGGCACCTCCATAGGGAGCTCTATCTCCTCTCACAGGAGGGAATCCTCTCATGAGAGAAGAGACAGACTGGTCCAGTATGAGGAAACTCAGCTGGAAATCAGAAAAAGCAATTGGCTTTAGATAGGGAATCCCTAGATCTCCTTAGAGAGAGAAGAAAGTTGGGACTAGAGTCCCATGGTGGCAGCCATGTCCCTAGAGACAGGGAAAGGTCCTATGACCATAGGAACCTGAGCAAGATTGTCCCTCCCTACCAGAGTGGGGATGACATCCACAAATGGATAACTGCATTAGAGAGGGCCTGTAAGGTACAGAAGGTCCCTCAGGAGCAGTGGGCAGCAATCTTGTGGCTCTCCTCTGCTGACAAAGGTAGAGATAAGCTCCTCACTGTTAGAGAGGAGGATGCTGATAATTACAAGGTCTTGAAGAGTGCTCTTATTGATGGGTTTGGCCTAACCACTGAACAGTACAGGTTGAAGTTCAGAGACACCCAAAAAGCACAGACTCAAGACTGGGTTGATTTTGTAGATTGTGCTACAAAGGCTCTGGAAGGTTGGATACATGGCAACAAAGTGCATGACTTTTTAGGATTGTACAATTTGATTATGAGGGAGCAGATCCTTAATAATTGTCAAAACCAGCTTTTGCACCAGTATCTGGTGGACTCTGATCTGACCTCTCCCCAAGAATTGGGAAAGAAGGCAGACAAATGGGTCAGAACCAGAGTAAAAACTAGAAATCAGGGTGGTGACCAGAAGAAAGATTCTACTAAGTCCCAAGAGAAAGGTGGGGATAAATCTAAGGATAAGTCCCCTACAGGGCCCCAAAATTCCTCTTCTGGGGGTGGGTCCCAAACTCCTTCCTCTCCTGAAAAGAAACCATATTGCCATGTCTGTAAAAAGCCTGGGCACTGGAAAACTGATCCCAGTTGCCCCAGGATTGGCAATAAAGAAAATGTTCCTCCCACAACTACTACCACCCCTCCTGGTACTACCAGTAGTAATCCTCCAGTTGGGAGTAGTGCACCCAAAAAGTTGGGTGCTTTTGCAAGAGGAACAGAGGTGAGCCCTAGTTTAGACAGGGACCCCTCAACAGACTCCTCTGACTCTGATGGTGGTATAGGATTTGCCACCTTTACCATGGGTCCCACAGCATTGGGCAGGTACAGATTGGAGCCAATAATTAATGGTCAGAAAGCTGTGGCATTTAGGGACACAGGGGCTAGTGTCACCATGGTGGCAGGGAAACTAGTCCCCCTCACCAGTTTTTACCTGAGTTTAAGTACCAGGTGACCAACATTGATGGTGTCAGAACAGATCACCCCTTGGCCATAGTCAATCTCAGCTGGGAGGGGGTCACAGGCCCAAAGAGGGTGGCAGTGTCCCCCACCTTACCTGTAGATTGCCTGATGGGCAATGATTTGGAAATTTCAGCCTGGGCTGAAGTTGAACACCAAACCCATCTTAGGATGTTGGGCGTCCCTGTAAAGGTTAGTGGGGCTGTGATGGCCACAGCCCCAGCCCAAGAATTTGGAGAGATGGAGCCTGAAAGAATGGCCCACTCTCCCCCAAAAGAGAGCACAAGGGTTGAAGAAAAGTCTTCTTCCCCCAGACAGTAGGTAAGGGTCAGCCTCCTCAGGGAGCTGACCCTACCCCTAGTGAAGGAACTGCCACAGAGGTAGTCAGGCCTGGCCTGGCCACCCCCCTGATGGCAGAGGACCCTTCCCAGGTGGTACCCAGTCTGGAGCAGGTAACCTGCCCCTCTCTACCCTGCCTCAGTCAGCCCAGGGCTGCAGAGGTCAGGGAGGTCAGTGGACCCCCAGGGCCCCCTGTCCAGAGGAAGCCCCCATCAGCAGATTAGGGGCACCCAGTCTAGTAGCCCTAGCCAGGTGAAAATTCCTCTACACACTGAGGGATCCCCCATACCTTTATGTAGGGACCTCCCCAGAAGGACTCTGGTAGGCAAGGGCAAACCTGGGACCAGAAGGTTCCAAACCTGCCATGTCCCTCCAGTAGTCCATCCAAAGGGACCCAACCCCCAGCTGTAGGCAGCCAAAGGTTGACCCTTAGAGCAAAGTGCAACTCAGTCATGGAAAGACATGCATACATGGTGACCAGTGATCTGTGGAAGCTGAGGCCAACATTCCTAGGGCCTCACTTCTCTACTCAGACACCTCACCAGCCTTGTACTTTACCTAAGCACACCACAGGTAGTGAATCCCCATGGTGGAGACCCTCTCATACCCTTAGGGTGAGGGATTGCTTAGTGGACCATAAGACAGGGGGCAACCATGCTAGTGCAGGTGCTTCCTTATATGACCACTTAGTCAATGAAGGCTCAACTGGCCAAGGTTAGCCTTATCTCCTTTCGTTTGGGGGGGGGTTATGTAGGAAGGTGGAATCTGACTATATGGTTGCCCCCACTTTTTTATGGTATTTTGCTGGTTTATGACTTAGTTGGACTGGGATCCTGCTATTCAGGGCCCCAGTCTATCTGCTTTCTCTCTAAAATGGTTTCCATGTGCCTTAGGCACATCACTGATTGGGATCTGGAGGGCCCTTATAAGTCCCTAGTATATGGTATACTATGTACCAAGGGCATAGGTACCTCAGAGGCCTGCCAGGGGCTGCAGCATGAATTATGCCACCCCTGGAAGGCCATCCAAACTGACACCACAGGTCTGCTACTGCAGCCTGGGTAAGGTGGTGCATGCACCCTTACTGTGATATAGGTTACCTATATCACTAAATACATACACACATATAAACCTATAAGTCACTCCTAAGGCAGGCCTTATCAATCCTAAAGGCAGAGTGCATGGTTCCTATGTGAGAGGGTGGCCCTGCATGAGCAGGGCCCCTCTGCAGCGTTCGGAGACCATCTCTGATGCTGTTTGTAGTGCAGCCTGACCATATACTCTTAAGCGCATTATATCCTCGCGGTAAAATGCTAACTTTGGAATGGCTGCACCTAAACATGTCGTGTTTGGTGTCAAACATCTTGGAATACTACCCCCCGCCAATCCTGGCGGCGGGGGTAGCATTCCACCCTTCTAGAGGGAAAGACATGTTAACTCTGACTAGTCCGGTAACTTCTTTCCAGAGCCCTGGCATCACAAAATGGATGCTGCTGCCACAGACACGAGTCTGGCCTCCTGCTGCTGGACGAAACTCCGGCAGGGGAGGCCTGGACAATAGGTTTCCTGTCCCAGGGAGGTGTGACCACCTCCCAGACAGGATAATGTGTATTGGGGCTGGGCGGGAGCACTTTCGGGTGCTTTGAAGTCCTGCACTGGGGGCACATTTGGTGTCCCTGTGCATACCCCAGTTCAAGCCGGATCAGGGGCTTGCAGCCCCTGCTTTGGCGCGAACTGGACAAAGGAAAGGGGTGTAGCCACCCCTCTGCCCTGACCCACCCATAGGTGGGGCCACAGAGTAGTCCAACCCCTATCTTTAGTATAAAGGTAGGAACCCAGTCCTTAGGACTTTAGATTATCCCTGGACGAAACTCTGTAACTGAATCCTGGACCTTCGACGCTCTACTCACGATTAGAGGACAGAAGAATCTCCCTTGGGGTCAAGGAGTGACTCCCCTGCTTGGCAGGCACCAAAGAAGCATCTGTCCGGTTCGCATTTCTGAAGCTCCTGTCGGACGCCGAAGTCATCGCATCACCAGAGGTGGATTCTCAGACTTCCCCGAGGCTACCCTGAGTCCCCAGCAAAGCTGAGGCCCGTGGCTATCGTGGGTGACTTGAGACCGTGACCCCTGGACACCGAGCACATTTGCAAGTGCATCCTCTTCTGGGTCTCCCACGAAGTCGTGCTTTGGGCTCCGAGTAGCCCTAGCCTCCAGCACCACCTGCACCGAAGATCACTGGCCCCCACTCCACGAGTGTCCTGTAAGCCAGATCCACGTGCGGCATCACGAGGCTCCTTCGCGGTCGCTAGCCCGTTGGCTAGTAGCCCTTAACGAAGGCCAATCCTTTTCTTACTTGGTATCCTGGTTGCTCCAGGCCTGCCCTCACTTACCTTCACTGGGTGAGTTCCACAAACCTTGCTGGTCTGCACCATTGACGATCTACATCTTCACCAAGACTTGCCGTTGCCAAGGCTTGTTGGGTCCAATCCGGTCGCCGACACCTCAGCACTCGACAAACATTGTGTACCAGCCCGAATCCTGCTCCTGGTCGCCGACAACGCCTCCTGGACCTCGTGGCTGAAGAGTCAAGACGACCATCAATGCACCTGAAGCACTCAACATCGGTGGGCATCTGTCCATCGCCTTCCTGGTCACTGGCTAGTGACCCAGACTCTGTCCCCTCTGCTTTCAGGTTCTTCAGAACTCCGATCCACTCTTGGATCCACCCGGACACTTTTCTCTTGGCCGCCAGCAGCACTTTGCAGCAGATCGCCATTCTAATCGACGACGAAACCTGACCCCGAAAGGCACCTATGCACCCGGCTTCCCTGGGTGAGGTAACACGAGTACTTCGGTGCTCCCGTGGGTAGAGACTCTTCAAAGTCCTAGGTCTCAAAGGGTTTTGTCCTAGTCCTCTTTTAAGTGTCCCTTTTCTCTAATTTCCCGATCCCGACTTTCTCCATAGAAGTCAACGGCGTATCGCGGTTGTGTATTTACACTGCACGCGTCTCCCGTGGGTCCCCTGTGTCACTACCTTGGGTGGTTCCTTGTGGTCCAAGCACTTCTAGAGGCTCTAGGCCTAGTGTCTAGTTCAGTCGTGGTTCGCATACCACTTTATTGGTATATGGTTTGGTACGCCCCTAGGGCCCAAACGTGTATTTGTGCTATTACTGTGATTTAATAACTTCTAACTTATGTACTTCGAACTCTAGCCTCATAAAGAGACTAGAGGGGTGTGTTTAGCAATAAATACATATATTTTGAATATATACCTGGTGTGGTGCTCTTTCATTTGGTCACTCAAGAGATTATAGACTGGTAAAACAAGCTGCTTTACATTCCTTCAAGACTTAGCCTGAAGGCTGCTCTCCATAGCTACCACTAGGATAGCTTTCAATAAGGTTGTCTTTAACCTATCTCCAATAAGGGGTTGTTTGGACTGGTGCAAGGTGCCCACTATAATTAGTGGACAGCATATACCAGGCCAACTTCTCACATCCGTCATTACGCATTTCGGCCGTTTCCGGCCTTGATCACATGACAACGCTGGCATATCCGATCACCATTTTTAAAGTGACAGTGCTCCAAATTCAAGTAGAGGAAATAGAAAAAATACTATGCGTATATACAATTGCACATTTAAATAAAAGTATAAATACTGTTATAAAATGACTATTTTGTATAAAAACACAAATTATGAAAATTTCTTTGTGCAAATTAGCAATTTACGTCACCTCTAAAGTTAATAATTGACATACATGCATTGGTGTCATATTGCAGGGTGCCCTTTTCCTCACACTTGAATTTACATATACTAAACGTGCCCGCAGACCTGCTGTCTGCCTCCCTTTGCATACCTATCGTGGATTTGCCACTAATGCACATAATTCATTGCATACTTGCTATGAGCGAACCTGATAAATCAAGTTATTGCCTGTTTAAATACATATGTAAAATGACTGCTTAAATGCCTCCATACTCCTATATACAATATATTATTTCATGTACAAATTGGCAAAAAATAAAAAAATATATAAAGTGACTAAGGGCCATATGTATCAAAATGTCCTTTTGCGATTCTCAAATAGCGATTTTTTTGCGAAACGCTATTTGAGAATCGCAAAACGCTATGTATGTAGGATTTGCAATAAATTTTGCGAATCCTTCATATTCCTTAATTGCGAATTAAGGGCATGTATGTGCGCCACATGGCACTTTAAAAAATGCAAAATAGTGCATTTTTAAGTGAAATCGCAAGTTACCACCAACTTGAAGTTGGTGGTAATTTGCGATTCCTTAAGCCCAAATCGCACTTTCTTTTGTGCTTCTTACATTGCATTTAAGGAATCGCAATTTGCGATTCCTTAAATGCAATCGCAAAATAGGGAATCGCAAAATTTGCGATTCCTTATTTTGCGAGGGGGTTTCAGTGTGATACATTGCACACGGCTAATTTGCAATCGCAAACGCCGAAATTCTGCGAATTTCGGCAATTGCAATCGCAAATTGGCTTCATACATATGGCCCTAAGTGCTCAAAACCCTCTTTCAACCTGAAACAGGTTACAGTGCAAATAAAGACTAAAGTGCTACGTGCTACATATTGATTTCACGCAGTGGCCTATATTTTGACATAATGTCTTAGTGGCCTGCCTGTATCAAATTCCAAAGTGCTTTAGTTGTAATACATGTATAATGGGGTCCAAAATATATATATATATTACCTACTGGCGGTCGCCAGTAGGTAGTTATAGTTAGGACCTATTATCCATAGGAAAAGCGTTTTTTGATTTGCCAATATCTTTGGCGTCGTTTGATGAATATTCGCAAAATTTTCCAAACTAATGACCAGCTCAGGTCAGCTCCTGTCTTGAAAGTTTAGGGGTGATTCGTTAAGCGGGGGCCGAGCAAAAAGGGGGGTCCCAAAACGCGTTTTCTCCATGTTAATTTCCATAGGAATTTTTGGAACAGGCTACAGCCCGAACTGCTGGACGTAATTACACCAAATTTGGCAAAAAGGTAGCTCTTGGTTCAGAAAGCGACCTTTTTTTTAAATGGTGTAAGTCCGTTTAGTAGTTCCAGAGAAATTAAAAAAAGAAATATCGATATCTGAGCACCGAGGAGGATTTGCAAACCCTCCCGAGCACGAGCTTCACTCTGATTGGCTGTCAACACTCCAAACCAGAATGTGTTGGCAGCCATCTTGTGACTCAGTAACCGAGTCACATGGAAAAAGGTAAAAAAAAGTTAAAAATGAAGAAAAGGGGGCAGGGTAGAAACACCCTGACCCCCTAGGCCTGCTCAGGGGGTCCCACAAGGAACCCCAGGGCCAAAAAAAGCATTTTTTTAAAAAACAAATCGGCAGGATTCGCGCTCCCAGCGCGAATCCTGCTGAGAAAATAAAAAAAAATGAAGTGCGGTGTTCCTGACGCACATGTTAACGTAGTTCATACATAACTTTTAATACAGAGGAGAGCCCCTCTAACGTTATACGATTTACAGTTGTAGGTATTGTTTTTTTTATCTAGTCCTTCTTTGCTTCTCTTCGAAAATCAGTGAAAGACACCCGGAGTAAGCTGCGCAATTGCTACTTGCCACTGTACTTCTTGAGCACCCAGCAGATGGGTACAGTTGAGATGGTGTAAATGATGTGAATGTTGTATTTTCTGATCAGATAGCTTATGCGGACGTGTGTCCTTACTAATAAAGCCCTGTAATAACTCCCTTGAGGAGTCTAGTGACATGCACGCATACCTCAGTCATCTGCTCTGAATCTCCGCAGGGTGTCGGCTTTCTGTTTGGGTCATGTGCAACTCTCTGTACATAGATACACCTCATGCACCCATTATGTATCATTTCAATATAGGATTTTTTTATTCTAGATTTAATAATGGGTTGAAACATTCAGAAGGGTGTCGCGCACGATTACGCATTTAAGACCACAGTGGTCCCAAAACTTAACATCAAGTAATCCATGAATGAAGACAGTCCTCATTCTGACCTGCCACTGACACAGCTGTAGTCCAGAGACATCGGAAGACCTAGTTCATCATGTCACCAGACTAAACCCACCCCTACCATGCAGTCTATACTCATTACGGGCCAGAGCTGGGCGCGCACTCGTACCGCTGCGAGGACTGTGGGAAGTGCAAGTGCCGGGAGTGCACGTGCCCACGGACCCTGCCCTCGTGCTGAATCTGCGACAAGCAGTGCCTGTGCTCCGCACAGAGCATGCTGGACTACGGCACGTGCATGTGCTGTGTGAAGGGGCTCTTCTACCACTGCTCCACCGACGACGAGGACGACTGTTTCGACAAGCCATGCTTGTGCACCCAGGCTCACTGCTGCGCCTGCTGGTCCGCCATGGGTGTCCTGTCCCTGCTGCTTCCCTGCCTGTGCTGTTACCTGCCCAGAAAGGGTTGCCTCCTGCTGTGCCAGGGCTGCCACGATAGACTCAACAGGTCCGGTTGCCGCTGCAAGCACTCAAACACTGTGTGCTGCAAGGCCCCCAGCGTGCCCCCCAAGAACCCTGAAAAGCCCACATAGCAGCAGATGCGGGGAGGATTTGTACAGTAATACGACTGTTACGTCTAACACAAATATGCAACCAACTAAACCTTTCTAACCCTGGCACAGTGAGCAGGAGGGTTGGGTTGGTGTACTTTGCTGTTTGCAGTGACACGCTTTTTCTGTGTGTACCTTCCTAACTCTGTAGCTTGTTCTCTATAGAGCTCAACAATTTGATCCAGTATTCTGTGATCTCACCCCCTCCCTGCCCCATGCCTCCCCTCCGCTCGCCGCATAAGCTAAAGCAACAACAACACTCCTTGGCAGCTCTGTCGTCTGTGAATAGTACCTGCAAAAATTTGTAAAGTAGCAACTGTATTTTTTTTCTCATTGTTTTCTGCCAGAGATAATGTGCTATATTTTTGTACATATGATATTTACAACTGTGAAGAATGGTGCCATAATCATAGCACAGTCACAAATATTATACCAATATTTTGTACTTCAGCTGAATGTGAATCACCAGTCAGTATGTCTTTTTAGATTGTACTTTGCCTTATGGAAACTTGCTATTCCCAGACTCTGATTTTACCCCATTGAACTTCATGTATATTGTACAGTTGCGGTAAAAAAATCTGCCTTTATTTTCAAATTTTTCCAACATATTGTCTAGTGTAAAGAATATTTATTTGAAGTTTTATTATTTTATAAAAAAGAAATATTTATTTTAAGAGGCATCTTGCGAATTTCGCCTCCTTTTTTTAAAAATGCGGACGCCATAGTTGCTGCAAACAGTGGTGAGAGATGCATAAGTTCACTATAAAATATAAAAATATAAAAACGTTTGAAATTTTAACTCAAGTTTGCGTTTTCATTTTTTTAACTCCTCATCACTTGGCCACTTTTCTAAACATTTATTCTAGTTTTGCGACCCTTTCGTTCACAGGGAGTGGGAGGGATAACTCACAAAGTGGCCGTCCGTATCTATTGAAAGTATGTGAAAATCTATAGAAAAAAAAAAATATATTTCTCAAGGATGAAAGGCAAAGGTGAACATTGTCGTGGAAAGATAGTAACATTTCAGATGTTAACGCCGTATACCCAAACTACAGAAAAGGCATTCACTGTGTTTATTGTCTAGGGGGCCGATTCCGATCTCGGCCGGTAGTGCTCCGAATCGGATTTGGAGTCACCGGATCCGATTCGGAGCCCTGTTTCCCGACCGAATCGTACGCGGGTCCGGCCGAGCGAGTACGATGCAAGCACCCGGGAAATCGCCGACCGACTCGAACGCGGCTTCAACACGCTCCGACCGACTCGCATGGACACGACTCGCACCGCGCTATGGAGACGTTTCCCGGCCGGGTAAGTACGATGCGCGCCGCGAGCAGTCCGATCGACTCGCGCCGTCCGATAAAGCTGTCGGAGCCGGACTTTGGGGGTCCGCGTCGGACCCCCCTGTACGCGTAGGCGCGCGAGTCGCACACAGGGGGGACCCATGGGTCCCCCTACCTGTGCATGTACGCCGCGATGCGCATGGACGCGTACACGCTGTAGGGGGCGCCCTTGTCCGCCTCGCACCCATTAAGTCAATGGGAGCCCGCGTACGCATTGTACGCCCGGCTCCCATTGACTTCAATGGGAGTCCGACCGACTCGAGTCCGATAGCATGCGAATGCATCGTACTCGTCCGGTCGGACTGCTAGGGTCCGATTCGGTCGGAATTCTCTCCGGGTCCGGCTCGGTCGGAGAGATTTCCGGCCTGAATCGGAATCGGCCCCTAAGTGTCTCAGAATTTAAAAGGCGAGCTCTATACTGCACTTAACTTCTCTGCCCCTAGGTAAATCTCTTCCCAGTCCTTTTCTTTGCCCCGATGGCAGTCATTTTACCCTCGCCCATATTGCCCAATGCCCTTTATGCATTCTGATATGAAATGTCCCTGTGCCCATATATCACCTCTTAGACCTGATTTGTGTGTCCTGGTGCTGCAGTCTCTGCCCACCCAACAACACTTCACTTCCCATTTGCCGACTCATGACCCTGACAGAGCGCACGCCCTCACGCACACACATGCACGCACATGCAAATACTAATATCATACCTTACAGTAAGATTAATGGAAGGCAGCGCTGCCCATTCTGCACCCAAAGTTAGGGGAAACGCCCAGTGGTTGTATTTAAGTGACTGGTGCTGGGAGACTTCTCAGTCACTGTTTACTACTTAGCCCAGCAAACAACTGCATTACATATAATTTGGGCGGGCACTACTTACCTGTATCAGAATGCAAAACATGGATGAGCCACAGGTATGGAGTAAGACTGTACCTTAACAATGAGCTAAAAGCAAAAAAACACATTCAAGGAGGAAATGTATTTACGTTTTCGAATGTTTCTTTTTTAATTATGTAGTTGCTGTGCTGCATAAGATCAGGGGTCATATATTAAGCCCTTTGTGTGACAGATAAACCGTATTTAAGAGAAATGTCCTTGAGCCTGTTCAAAATAAGCTATACTTTAAAAAAAACTTAAAAAAAAAACTTGCAGATCACATTGCAAGAGTCTTCAAAAATGTTATCTGCTCAACTAGAAACACATTCCTTGCCGCTTGCAGGGCTTGTCACCTCTAGAAAATTGCCTTCCAACTAAGGTCAAAAAGCTTCCAGTGACAAGTTTCCCGCCCTGAAGCCTGGGAAATGATTTACCTGGCTTTATTAGCAAACTATCATTTCCTGTTCAGGGCGTTCGTTTCCAAGTCTCCAGGCAGAAATCTTTTCAAAAGGAACGATTTTCTTTTTAACAAAACACCAAGCCCTCTTGAAGAGCTCTTTCTCTCAACCATCAGTTTTTTTTTTAAAGACCATCCTGCCTTTTTTGTTATTGTTGTTAACATTATGACTCCAGGGCCACGGAGTGTTTGGCCTTTAATGGATTGCCTTTAAACGCAGTGATCTGCCCCGTGCACGCCTTCTGATGTGGGCCTGCCGTGTTGAAAGTTCTTCTCCTCGGGTCTCTGAGTGTGCTGCTAATCCATCATCACGTGAAACAAAAAAGCGATGCAAGCCCTGGCTAGTTTGCTAATCAGAAATAGCTGGTGTGCAAGCCTTCTATTTTTCACGTGTGTGCAGTCCAAGAAGAGATTGTGTTTCACACCGCCCACTACCTGTCTTCCTCAATGTAAACACCTAATACTCGTTTGGAACAAATGGGCCAACCGACAGGGGACAGCTTGCCTACTGTATTTTTGAGTAAACCGGAGAATTTTGAGCATGGGGTGTAGGCCATTATTAATACAACTTCATTTTGGTCTTAACTTAAATCTCCAGGGAAAAATTTCAGCAAATATACCGCAATATCTGCTGGAAAAGGAAGCAAACTTTGAAATTATAGCGAAAATCATGTTGATGTTTATTAGATCAGTGTAAATTGTTTGGGAAGTATATAAAACCACACTCACTGGGCTTGATTCACAGAAATTGTTTATAAGAAGGTGTAACTTACTCTTATAATACTCGTGGCTTACTCGTGAATTTCTGGAGTAAGCCAAGCGTACGCCTAGTTTACTTATGAATTCCAGGAGTACAAGAGTAAGGCAAAGCAAAATCTTTGTGAATTGGGGCCATAATATTTATTTTTCGACGTTCTGCACTGTTCAAAAACAAGCTAATTGAAATATGTTGGGTCTCTGACCACATCTCTTGTTAGCCACAATTTATAAGTCCTGATGTCAAGGTCTACATCTCTCGCACATCTCTCAGCCGCCTTTCTGTGTTTTGATAAAGGGTTTCTGTACCATTGCATAGCTTCCTCAACATTTCTTCTTTTCTAGTGCTTGCTCCATACAGTTATAGGCAGGGCTGCTGGAATTATGTGATTTTGCGGTTGTGGTCTTTTCTGCATAATTATGGATTTGCTGCATGATGCTTCATTTGCTGCATAAGATGCAGCTTATAACAAAAATAAACTTGTTCCTAGCTCAACCATAACAAAAGTTACTAAATACGCAGCAACACGTGTTGGTGCACAGTGGAAGGGCCTTTAAAGGTTGACTGGTCACCTTTCTGTAGCTTATGACTATATTTGCTTGTTAAATTTGTACTAATGAGGTGAAACCTTTGCCGAGAAAGTGTTAATATGTGTAAAAATGACAAAATAATTAAGTATTGCGATCACAAAATGTGCAGCCTCTTCCTGCATAATTTGCCTATTGCAGCATTCTTTAGTCCACTGTACAGCATAATTTGGACCTCCCCTGTCACATAATTTCAGTGACCTTGGTTATATGGCATAGGATTTGCTGGGGGTGCGTGTGACCTGAGCTGTGTGGCCAGCTGTCATAGACTTACTTTTTCAGGTTCCCACTGCTCACCCCTGCTTGCATCATAGTTGAGCTGCTATCCGTAATAACAATAATTTGCAGCATTGCTAGTCTGTATTAATACCTGCTATAGTAGCTCTTTTTCCATGGACCCCATCACTCCTCCTTGCTTTTTGATATTTCTCTACTTGAAGTCGGAGCCAGAAATTATGCATGTAATTTCCAAAATTTCATGACTACAGAAATGTATCTAGTGTTCAAGATATGGAGAGAACTGAGAAGCAGGCAATAGCACTACGATATCTGCATCTACCCCAGAAATCTGGAATGTCCTTAGTCTGAACACCTCCAAAGGAAATTGATGTAAATCCGTCATAACAAGACTTTGATTTCAGTTTTCAAGTTGTATATCATGTCACGCCTAAACATTTCAATAGGAATGTCAATTTTTGCTTTTTTTATGCAGTGCTTGGTTTTGCTGCTTAGACGGCTTCTAAGCGCTCCTCAGTTTGACAGATAACGGGAGTGAGGCATGTGAGGTTAGAGTGATTTCCCAGGGATTGAAAGATTTCATCATTTAAAAAAGCGAGGATTATAAGTCTTTCCTCCTCGATCCACCGTCAACATTTTGGTCACTAAGACCATTTTTTCTATCTTAAATGGAAACCCAAGAATAAATTCTTCTACCTAGAGATCAGTTGTCTTTTTACTTCACGTTTTCTGATTTAGGAGAGGGGAGGTATTGGTCCTGTAGTTTCTTCATCCCTGTTAGACTGGTGTGTGGCATGTTGGGGCTCACCATGGTCTCTGATTCTCAGTACAGTTTATCCCTATTTGTCTGCAATTTCATTCTGCTGGCCCATTTTTCCCCTCTGCTTCCACTGGTGCTGACTTTGAACACATTTCTGAACCCCAAGTGCCCTCCTGGTCCACTCCGTGCCATCTTCATGTCTGTGTACACCTCTCTCGCTGGTTTGATATGCTTTTCCATTTTAGCTGTTTTTTAAGGGAAGCACTGAGCTCACCGCTCGCAGAACATCTCTACCAATGTATCCATCAAGGCTAGGGATGAGTCCTTCCTCTGATCGAGCTTCAGAAGTTCTTCAGTTTTTCACACTTCTTTCGCCACTTTCTCCACCCCTGTTCCCCCTTTTTGAATCTCTGTTGCTTCTTTCTGCACTTCTCTTGCCTCTTTTTACACCTCATCCCTCTTTCTGCACCTCTGTTGCTTCTTTCTGCACTTCTCTTGCTTCTTTCTGCACCTCTGTCCCTTCTTTCTGCACTTCTTTTGTTTCTTTCTGCACTTCTCTTGTTTATTTCTATATCCCTTTTGGCTCTTTCTCCACCCCACTTCCCCCATTCTGCATCTCTGTTTCTTTTTATGCATTTCTCTTACTTCTTTCTGCATCTCTCTTGCTTCTTTCTGCACCCTCGTGCCTCTTTCTGCACCCGTCATCCCTCTTTCTGTAGTCCTCTTGCCTCTTTCTGCACCTCTGTTGCTTCTTTCTGCACTTCGTTTCTTTCTGCACCCCTCTTGCCTCTTTCTGCAGCTCTGTTCCTTCTTTCTGCACTTCTTTTGTTTCCTTCTGCACCTCTCGCTTCTTTCTGCACCCCTTTTGACTCTTTCTGCATCCCTCTTGCCTCTTTCTGTACCTCTGTTCCTTCTTTCTGCACTTCTTTTGTTTCTTTCTGCAGCTCTCATGCTTTTTTCTGAACCCCATGCCTCTTTCTCCACCCCTCTTCCCTCTTTCTGCACCCCTTGTACCTCTTTCTGCACCCCTCTTCCCTCTTTTTGCACCCCTCTTCCCTCTTTTTGTACCCCTCTTGCCTCTTTCTGCACCTCTGTTGCTTCTTTCTGCACCCCTCTTGCTTCTTTCTACAGCTCTCTTGCTTCTTTCTGAACCACTCGTGCTTCTTTCTGCACCCCTCATCCCTCTTTCTGCACCCCTCTTGCCTCTTTCTGCACCTCTGTTCCTTCTTTCTGCACTTCTTTTATTTCTTTCTGCAGCTCTCTTGCTTCTTTCTGGACCCCCTTGCCTCTTTCTCCAACCCTCTTCCCTCTTTCTTCCCCCCTGTTGCCTCTTTCTGCACCTCTATTCCTTCTTTCTGCACTTCTTTTGTTTCTTTCTGTACATCTCTTGCTTCTTTCTGCACCCCTCGTGCCTCTTTCTGCACCCCTCTTCCCTCTTTTTGCGCCCCTCTTGCCTCTTTCTGCACATCTGTTGCTTCTTTCTGCACTACTCTTGCTTCTTTCTGCACCTCTTTGCTTCTTTCTGCACCACTTGTGCTTTTTTCTGCACCCTTCTTCCCTCTTTCTGCACCTCTCTTGTCTCTTTCTGCACCTCTGTTCCTTCTTTCTGTTCTTCTTTTATTTATTTCTGCACGTCTCTTGCTTCTTTCTGCATCCCTCTTGCCTCTTTCTCTACCCGCTTCCCCCTTTCTGCAGCTCTGTTGCTTCTTTCTGCACTTCTGTTGCCTCTTTCTCCACCCCTCATCCCTCTTTCTGCACCTCTGTTGCTTCTTTCTGCAGTACTCTTGCTTCTTTCTGCACCTCTGTCCCTTCTTTCTGCAACCCTGTGCCTCTTTCTGTACCTTTCTTGGCTCTTTCTGCACCTTTCTTGGCTCTTTCTGCACCTCTGTTCCTTCTTTCTTCACTTTTTTGTTTCTTTCTGCACCTCTCTTGTCTCTTTTTGCAACTCTGTTCCTTCTTTCTGTACTTCTTTTGCTTCATTCTGCAGCTCTCTTGCTTCTTTCTGCACCCCCTTGCCTCTTTCTCCAACCCTCTTCCCTCTTTCTTCACCCATGTTGCCTCTTTCTGCACCTCTATTCCTTCTTTCTGCACTTCTTTTGTTTCTTTCTGTATATCTCTTGCTTCTTTCTGCACCCCTCGTGCCTCTTTCTGCACCCCACCCCTCTTGCCTCTTTCTGCACCTCTGTTGCCTCTTTCTGCACTACTCTTGCTTCTTTCTGCAACTCTTTGCTTCTTTCTGCACCACTCGTGCTTCTTTCTGCACCGTTCTTCCCTCTTTCTGCACCTCTCTTGCCTCTTTCTGCACCTCTGTTGCTTCTTTCTGCACTTTTCTTACTTCTTTCTTCACCCCTTGTGCTTCTTTATGCACCCCTCTTCTCTCTTTATGCACTCCTCTTGCCTCTTTCTGCTCATCTGTTCCTTGTTTCTGCACTTCTTTTGTTTCTTTCTGCACCTCTCTTGCTTCTCTCTGCTTCCCTATTGCCTCTTTCTCCACCCCACTTCCCCCTTTCTGCATCTCTGTTGTTTTTTATGCATTTCTTTTGCTTCTTTCTGCATCTCCCTTGCTCTTTCTGTACCCTTTGTGCCTTTTTCTGCACCCCTCATCCCTCTTTCTGCACTCCTCTTGCCTCTTTCTGCACCTCTGTTGCTTCTTTGTGCACTTTTTTTGTTTCTTTCTCCACCCCTCTTGTCTCTTTCTGCACCTCTGTTCCTTCTTTCTGCACTTCTTTTGTCTCTTTCTGCACCTCTCTTGCTTCTTTCTGCACCCCTCGTGCGTCTTTCTGCACCCCTCTTCCCTCTTTTTGCACCCCTCTTGCCTCTTTCTACACCTCTGTTGCTTCTTTCTGCACTACTCTTGCTTCTTTCTGCACCTCTTTGCTTCTTTCTGCACCACTCGTGCTTCTTTCTGCACCCTTCTTCCCTCTTTCTGCACCTCTCTTGCCTGTTTCTGCACCTCTGTTCCTTCTTTCTGCTCTTCTTTTATTTATTTTTGCACCTCTCTTGCTTCTTTCTGCACCCCTCTTGCCACTTTCTCCACCCCTGTTCCCCCTTTTTGCATCTCTGTTGCTTATTTCTGCACTTCTCTTGCCTCTTTCTCCACCCCTCTTTCTGCACCTCTGTTCCTTCTTTCTGCACTTCTTTTGTTTCTTTCTGCACCTCTCGCTTTTTTCTGCATCCCTTTTGCCTCTTTCTGCACCTCTGTTCTTTCTTTCTGCACTTCTTTTGTTTCTTTCTGCAACTCTCTTGCTTCTTTATGCACCCCTCGTGCCTCTTTCTGCACCTCTCTTCCCTCTTTTTGCACTCCTCTTGCCTCTTTCTGCACCTCTGTTGCTTCTTTCTGCACTCTTGCTTCTTTCTGCACCACTTTGCTTCTTTCTGCACCACTCATGCTTCTTTCTGCACCATTCTTCCCTCTTTCTGCACCTCTCTTGCCTCTTTCTGCACATCTGTTCCTTTTTTCTGCTCTCCTTTTATTTCTTTCTGCACCTCTCTTGCTTCTTTCTGAACCCCTCTTGCCTCTTTCTCTACCCCTGTTCCCCCGTTTTGCATCTCTGTTGCTTATTTCTGCACCTCTCTTGCCTCTTTATGCACCTCTGTTCCTTCTTTCTGCTATTCTTTTATTTATTTCTGCACCTCTCTTGCTTCTTTCTGCACCCCTCTTGCCTCTTTCTACACCCCGCTTCTCCCTTTCTGCATCTCTGTTGCTTCTTTCTGCACTTCTGTTGCCTCTTTCCCCACCCCTCTTCCCTCGGTCTGCACCTCTGTTGCTTCTTTCTGTACTTTTCTTACTTCTTTCTGCACCCTCATGCCCCTTTCTGCACTCCTCTTCTCTCTTTCTGCACTCCTCCTGCCTCTTTCTGCACATCTGTTACTTTTTTCTGCACTTCTTTTGTTTCTTTCTGCACCTCTCTTGCTTCTCTATGCTTCCCTCTTGCCCTTTCTGCACCCCTCTTCCCTCTTTCTGCACCTCTGTTGCTTCTTTCTGCACTTCTCTTGCTTCTTTCTGCACCCCTTTTCCCTCTCTCTGCACCTTTCTTGCCTCTCTCTGCACCTCTGCACCTCTGTTCCTTCTTTCTGCACTACATTTGATTCTTTGTACAGCTTTCTTGCTTCTTTCTACACCCCTTGCCTCTTTCTACACCCTTCTTCCCTCTTTCTGCACCCCTTGTGCCTCTTTCTGCACCTCTGTTCCTTCTTTCTGCACTTCTTTTGTTTCTTTCTGCACCTCTCTTGCTTCTTTCTGCACCCCTCTTGCCACTTTCTCCACCCCTGTTCCCCCTTTTTGCATCTCTGTTGCTTCTTTCTGCACTTCTCTTGCCTCTTTCTCCATCCCTCATCCCTCTTTCTGCACCTCTGTTGCTTCTTTCTGCAACCCCTGTGCCTCTTTCTGCACCCCTCTTCCCTCTTTCTGCACCCCTCTTGCCTCTTTCTGCACCTCTGTTCCTTCTTTCTGCACTTCTTTTGTTTCTTTCTGCACCTCTGTCCCTTCTTTCTGCAACCCCTGTGCCTCTTTCTGCACCCGTCTTCCCTCTTTCTGCACCCCTCTTGCCTCTTTCTGCACCTCTGTTCCTTCTTTCTGCACTTCTTTTGTTTCTTTCTGCAACTCTCTTGCTTCTTTCTGCATGCTCTTGCTTTTTCTGCACCCCTTGTGCCTCTTTCACACCCCTCTTCCCTCTTTCTGCACCCCTTGTGCCTCTTTGTGCACCTTTGTTCCCTTCTTTCTGCACTTCTTTTGTTTCTTTCTGCACCTCTCTTGTTTCTTTCTGTATCTCTCTTGCCTCTCTCTCCACCCCACTTGCCCCTTTCTGCATCTCTGTTGCTTTTTTATACATTTCTCTTGCTTCTTTCTGCATCTCTCTTGCTTCTTTCTGCACCCTTTGTGCCTCTTTCTGCACCCCTCATCCCTTTTTCTGCACTCCTCTTGCCTCTTTCTGCACCTCTGTTGCCTCTTTCTGCACTTCTTTTGTTTCTTTCTGCACCCCTCTTGCCTCTTTCGGCACCTCTGTTCCTTCTTTCTGCACCTCTGTGCCTTCTTTCTGTACTTCTTTTGTTTCTTTCTGCACCTCTCTTGCTTCTTTCTGCACCCCTCGTGCGTCTTTCTGCACCCCTCTTCCCTCTTTTTGCACCCCTCTTGCCTCTTTCTACACCTCTGTTGCTTCTTTCTGGACTACTCTTGCTTCTTTCTGCACCTCTTTGCTTCTTTCTGCACCACTCATGCATCTTTCTGCACCCCTCTTCCCTCTTTTTGCACCCCTCTTGCCTCTTTCTACACCTCTGTTGCTTCTTTCTGGACTACTCTTGCTTCTTTCTGCACCCCTCTTGCCTCTTTCGGCACCTCTGTTCCTTCTTTCTGCACCTCTGTTCCTTCTTTCTGCACTTCTATTGTTTCTTTCTGCAACTCTCTTGCTTCTTTATGCACCCCTCGTGCCTCTTTCTGCACCTCTCTTCCCTCTTTTTGCACTCCTCTTGCCTCTTTCTGCACCTCTGTTGCTTCTTTCTGCACTCTTGCTTCTTTCTGCACCACTTTGCTTCTTTCTGCACCACTCATGCTTCTTTCTGCACCCTTCTTCCCTCTTTCTGCACCTCTCTTTCCTGTTTCTGCACCTCTGTTCCTTCTTTCTGCTCTTCTTTTATTTCTTTCTGCACCTCTCTTGCTTCTTTCAGCACCCCTCTTGCCACTTTCTCCACCCCTGTTCCCCCTTTTTGCATCTCTGTTGCTTTTTCCTGCACTTCTCTTGCCTTTTTCTCCACCCATCATTCCTCTTTCTGTACCTCTGTTGCTTCTTTCTGCACTTCTCTTGCTTCTTTCTGCACCTCTGTCCCTTCTTTCTGCAACCCTTGTGCTTCTTTCTGCACCCCTCTTCCTTCTTTCTGCACCTCTCTTGCCTCTTTCTGCACCTCTGTTCCTTCTTTCTTCACTTCTTTTGTTTCTTTCTGCACCTCTCTTGCCTCTTTCTGCACCTCTGTTCCTTCTTTCTTCACTTCTTTTGTCTCTTTCTGAACCTCTCTTGCTTCTTTCTGCACCCTTCTTGCCTCTTTCTCCACCCCTCTTCCCTCGTTCTGCACCTCTGTTGCTTCTTTCTGCACTTTTCTTACTTCTTTCTGCACCCCTCGTGCCTCTTTCTGCACCCCTTGTGCCTCTTTCTGCACTCCTCTTCTCTCTTTCTGCACTCCTCTTGCCTCTTTCTGCACATCTGTTCCTTGTTTCTGCACTTCTTTTGTTTCTTTCTGCACCTCTATTGCTTCTCTCTGCTTACCTCTTGCCTCTTTCTCCATCCCTCTTCCCTCTTTCTGCATCTCTGTTATTTCTTTCTGCACTTCTCTTGCCCCTTTCTGCACCCCTCTTCCCTCTTTCTGCACCTCTGTTGCTACTTTCTGCACTTCTCTTGCTTCTTTCTGCACCCCTCATGCCTCTTTCTGCACCCCCTGTGCCTCTTTCTGCACCCCTCTTCCCTCTTTCTGCACCCCTCTTGCCTCTTTCTGCACCTCTGTTCCTTCTTTCTGCACTTCTTTTGTTTCTTTCTGCAACTCTCTTGCTTCTTTCTGCATGCTCTTGCTTTTTCTGCACCCCTCGTGCCTCTTTCACACCCCTCTTCCCTCTTTCTGCACCCCTTGTGCCTCTTTCTGCACCTTTGTTCCCTTCTTTCTGCACTTCTTTTGTTTCTTTCTGCACCTCTCTTGTTTCTTTCTGTATCTCTCTTGCCTCTCTCTCCACCCCACTTGCCCCTTTCTGCATCTCTGTTGCTTTTTTATACATTTCTCTTGCTTCTTTCTGCATCTCTCTTGCTTCTTTCTGCACCCTTTGTACCTCTTTCTGCACCCCTCATCCCTTTTTCTGCACTCCTCTTGCCTCTTTCTGCACCTCTGTTGCCTCTTTCTGCACTTCTTTTGTTTCTTTCTGCACCCCTCTTGCCTCTTTCGGCACCTCTGTTCCTTCTTTCTGCACCTCTGTGCCTTCTTTCTGTACTTCTTTTGTTTCTTTCTGCACCTCTCTTGCTTCTTTCTGCACCCCTCGTGCGTCTTTCTGCACCCCTCTTCCCTCTTTTTGCACCCCTCTTGCCTCTTTCTACACCTCTGTTGCTTCTTTCTGCACTACTCTTGCTTCTTTCTGCACCTCTTTACTTCTTTCTGCACCACTCGTGCTTCTTTCTGCACCCCTCTTCCCTCTTTCTGCACCTCTCTTTCCTGTTTCTGCACCTCTGTTCCTTCTTTCTGCTCTTCTTTTATTTCTTTCTGCACCTCTCTTGCTTCTTTCAGCACCCCTCTTGCCACTTTCTCCACTCCTGTTCCCCCTTTTTGCATCTCTGTTGCTTTTTCCTGCACTTCTCTTGCCTTTTTCTCCCCATCATTCCTCTTTCTGTACCTCTGTTGCTTCTTTCTGCACTTCTCTTGCTTCTTTCTGCACCTCTGTCCCTTCTTTCTGCAACCCTTGTGCCTCTTTCTGCACCTCTCTTCCCTCTTTCTGCACCTCTCTTGCCTCTTTCTGCACCTCTGTTACTTCTTTCTACACCTCTCGCTTCTTTCTGCACCACTTGTGCTTCTTTCTGCACCCCTCATCCCTCTTTCTGCAACCCTTGTGCCTCTTTCTGCACCTCTGTTCCTTCTTTCTGCACTTCTTTTGTTTCTTTCTGCACCGCTCTTGCTTCTTTCTGCACCCCTCTTGCCACTTTCTCCACCCCTGTTCCCCCTTTTTGCATCTCTGTTGCTTCTTTCTGCACTTCTCTTGCCTCTTTCTCCATCCCTCATCCCTCTTTCTGCACCTCTGTTGCTTCTTTCTGCAGTTCTCTTGCTTCTTTCTGCACCTCTGTCCCTTCTTTCTGCAACCCCTGTGCCTCTTTCTGCACCCCTCTTCCCTCTTTCTGCACCCCTCTTGCTTTAAAAAACCTTTGATATTCACTGAAAAAACCATAGGTTTCAGGGACGTTATACTTAGAAATTAGCATTTAAAAAACCATAGAAATTCACTGAAAAAACCATAGGTTTCAGGGACGTTATAGTTAGTTTGACATTTCACTTGTACAAAAGCTGAGAAATTCGGCCGTTATAGTTAGTTGAGCTAACTATAACTCGCGTCCCCGCAATGCACTGCTGATGACATCACATATTACATCACTCATGACATGGTCAGTGACATCACTGATGACATCACTGATGACATCTCAAATGACATCACTGATGACATCACTGATGACATCTCAAATGACATCACTGATGACATCACTGATGACATCATCCACGTGATAATCTGATGCACCTCCTCACATCCTAATATAACATTTGATACACCCACTCTAAATTACAGACTGTCATTCTTGAAACCATAGACACACCAATATCAATTACTAAATACCCACTCACTGATTCCTAGGTCTACACACACATCCACTCACTCACCCATACAGTCACTCATACATGCAGTCACTCATCAATACAGCAACTATCATATGCACTTATACCCATACAGACATTCACACACCGCCACTCACCCATAGAGTTACTCACACAAGTAGTCAGTCATGCAAAGAATCAATCACACTCCCAAAAACTAACCTACACAGTTATACACACCACCTCACTTATTTATACAGATACTAACACATACTTACTCTCTTATACAATCAGTGACACAAGCACACACTCATCCATACAGCCACTCTCACAATCACTCACTGTCACATATAATCATTTATATACTCCAACACTCACATATACTGCCTTTCACATATGTAGTTACTCACACATGTACCACTGAGACATCCATACACTCACCGACACAGCCATACACACACTCACTCAACCATACCGTCCCTCACAGACGAACTCATGAACCCATACACCCAGGGATTCTCCCACTCATACATCCATGCAGGGAGTCACACAGCCCCTCACCCACCCACACAGACACACATACAGGTACTCAGACAACCAATCATTAACCCATATATATTCTCATGTAGCTACTCACCAACCCATGCAGCCACTTACACACCAACTGACAGACTGATACAGATATTCACACAGATTAGTCATTCACCCATGCATTCACTAAGACACGTTCAATCACTCACTTATACAGTCAGTCACACACACACTAAATCATCCATTCAGACACTCATACACCCACTCATTCTTCAATACACCTTGGCATATATATATATAAAACATATTTAAACTATTTAGAAACACTCAGTCACTGGATGATGTCATCAGTGATATCATCACTGATGTCATTTGAGATGTCATCAGTGATGTCATCAGTGATGTCACTGACCATGTCATGAGTGATGTAATATGTGATGTCATCAGCAGTGCATTGCGGGGCGCGAGTTATAGTTAGCTCAACTAACTATAACGGCCGAATTTCTCAGCTTTTGTACGAGTGAAATGTCCAACTAACTACAATGTCCCTGAAACCTATGTTTTTTTCAGTGAATTTCTATGGTTTTTTAAATGCTAATTTCTAACTATAACGTCCCTGAAACCTATATTTTTTTCAGTGAATATCAAAGGTTTTTTAAATGCTAATTTCTAACTATAACGTCCCTGAAACCTATGGTTATTTCAGTGAAAATATATATATATATATATATATATATATATATATATATATATATATGTTCACTGAAAAAACCATAGGTTTTAGGGAAAGTTATAGTTAGTTGAACATTGCACTCGTACAAAACCCGTGAAATTCCCCGTTATAGTTAGTTCAGCTAACTATAACTCGCGCCCCGCAATGCACTGCTGATGACGTCACATATTACATCACTCATGACATGGTCAGTGACATCACTGATGACATCACTGATGAAATCATGCAGTGACTGTGTGTTTCTGTAAAGTTTAAATATGTTTAATATATATAGGGAAAGGAGTATTGAAGAATGAGTGGGTGTATAAGCGTCTGAATGGATGATTTAGTAGGTGCGTGACTGAGTCTATAAGTGAGTGATTAAACGTATCTTACTGAATGCATGGGTTAGTGACTAAACTGTGTGAATGTCTGTATCTGTCTGTCTGTTGTTGTGTAAGCAGCTGCATGGGTTTCTGACTAGCTACATGAGTGTCTATATGAGTTATGGATTGGTTCTCTGAGTATCTGTATGGGTGCCTGAGTGTGTGGATGGGGTGTGTGTGACTGTGCATAGATGTGTGAGTGGGTGATTCACTGAGTTCTTGGTTTCAAAAGTGCCTCTGTGATGGACTGTATGGGTGGGTGAGTGTGTGTATGGGTGTGTTAGTGATTGAATGTATATCTCAGTGGTACATGTGTGAGTAACTACATATGTGAAAGGCAGTATATATGTGTGTTGGAGTATATAAATGGCTATAAATGAGAGTGTGTGATTGTGAGAGAGGCTATATGGATGAGTGTGTGCTTGCATCAGTGATTGCATAGGAGCGTAAGAATGTGCTACTATATGTATGACTAAGTGAGCTGGTGTGTATAACTGTATAGGTGAGTAAATGGGAGTGTGATTAATTATTTGCATGACTGACTAGGTGTGTGAGTACCTCTATGGATGAGTGGCGGTGTGTGAGTGTCTATGTAGGTGTATGAGTGCAAATGATAGTCCTGTACTGAGTGACCGTAAGTATGAGTGACTGTACGGGTGAGTGAGTGGATGTGTGTGTAGACCTAAGAATCAGTGAGTGGGTATGTAGTTATTGGTGTTGGAGTGTCTATGGTTTTGCAAATAGCAATCTGTAATTTAGAGTGGGTGTATGAAAGGTTATATTAAGGTGTGAGGAGGTGCATAAGATTATCACGTAGATGATGTCATCAGTGATGTCATTTGAGATGTCATCAGTGATGTCATCAGTGATGTCACTGACCATGTCATGAGTGATGTAATATGTGACGTCATCAGCAGTGCATTGCGGGCGCGAGTTATAGTTAGGTGAACTAACTATAACGGGGAATTTCACGGGTTTTGTACGAGTGCAATGTCCAACTAACTATAACTTTCCCTAAAACCTATGGTTTTTCAGTGAATTTCAAAGGTTTTTAAATGCTAAACCTAACTATAACAGGCCTGAAACCTATGGTTTTTTCAGTGAATTTCAAAGGTTTTTTAAATGCTAATTCCTAACTATAACAAGCCTGAAACCTATGGTTTTTCAGTGAATTTCAAAGGTTTTTTAAATGCTAATTCCTAACTATAACATGTCTGAAACCTATGGTTTTTTTCAGTGAATTTCAAAGGTTTTGTAAATGACAATTTTTAAATGTATTACTTGTTATATTTATTTTTTGATACTGATTTACTACATTTTTTTAAACTATTTATTTTTACATATTTTATTTTTTAAATTACATTGTAATTACATTATACATTACATTACAAAATATACTTTCTCTGAATGAATTACTTTAGTTTAAATACTTTGCAAATAGGCAATAGACTTAAGTACAGTAGTTACAGTTGTTGCAATGGGCAACACAATTTCAAGCACAATGCAACATTGAGCTCAATGTGAATTTCTAGTTAAATGCAATTAGTTACTTTATGGATTACTTTTCTAAACACAGGACTGGATCCTAGATTCAGTCCTGGGACATCTCCTGTAAACAGTTGAGTAAAAGCGTTTTGGTTACAGTAGTGATTTTTAAGGAATATTATTGTATTTTAAAAGTTGACACTTAGAAACATTTTCACATAGAATCACCAATGTTATCCTATGGGAGGAAATTCACTTAGCAGGTAAGTAGCGTTATCGTTACTTTTTCTTACTCAGTGGTGGATCCTGGATCCAGCACTGGTGCATCTCCTGTAAACAGTTGAAAGAATGCTTTTAAATCATACAGGCGATTTTTAAGGAATATTTGTAGTTTGTGAAAATCAACACTTTGAAACTTTTCTGCTGAAAACCAGACAATGGATTCCTATGGAAGGAAATACAAGTTACTGCTAAGTACGGTTAGAATTACTTTTCAGGGTCAGTGCTGGGCTAAAAGATGCAGCATTGGGTTCTCTCCTAATAACAGGTGAGTAAATCGGAATTCGTATTTCGGCTGATTTTAGAGGAATATTTGTATGTTTCAAAAATCGACACTTAGAAACTTTTTCAGCAAAAAGCAGGCAATGATATCCTATGGAAGGAAATTCAAGTTACTGGTAAGTACGGTTAAAATTACTTTTCAGGATCAGTACTGGGCTGAAAGATGCAGCACTGAGGTCTCTCCTGATAACAGGTGAGTAAATCGGAATTCGTAGTTCGGCTGATTTTAGAGGAATATTATAAAGTTCCAAAACTCCACATGGAGCCCTCCCGCACCATTATTTTCTAAAGCTACGGGGGTGGCGGTCCCCGGGGCTTGGGGGGCCTTAGAGGCCCCCACATTAAATCTAAACCCCCCACCATGCCCCCGGGACTTGGCCCACCCGGGGGCAATTACATTGAGCGCGGGAGACCGCGCTTCGTTTTTCTTTTTTGGCGGGATTTTTAAAAAAATGCTTTTTCTGCCCAGGGGTCCTTGTGGGACCCCTGAGCAGACCTTGGGGTCAGGGTGTTTCTACGCTGCCCCCTTTGTGCGTTTTGCGCACTTGTTTCTTTTTTCTCGGCGGGATCCGCGCACCCTAAGCGCATCCCGCCGATTTTTAAAAAGAAAAATGCTTTTTCTGCCCAGGGGTCCTTGTGGGACCCCTGAGCAGACCTAGGGGTCAGGGTGTTTCTACCCTGCCCCCTTTGCGCTTTGCGCACTTGTTTCTGTCCCTCGGTTCTACCGAGGACAAAATGGCTGCCAACACTTCCTGATTTGGAGTGTTGACAGCCAATTAGCATGCAGCTCGTGATCGGGAGGGTACGCGGACCCTACGCTGCCATAGATATATATGTGATTTTATTTGTGATTTTCTCAGAAACTACTGAACGGATTTACACCATTTAAGCAAAAGGCACGACACTGAACCAAGGGCTACCTCTTTGCCAAATTTGGTGTAATTCCGTTCAGCAGTTCGAGCTGTAGCTGCGACTAAAGGTTCCTATGGAAAAATGAATGGGAAAACGCGTTTTGGGACCCCCTTTTTCTCGGCCCCCGCTTGACGAATCAACCCGAGACTTTCAGGGTAGGAGCGGAGCGCCCCAACAAGTTGGAAACTTTCGCGAAGATTCGTCAACCGGCGCCAACGTTATTTCAAATAGAATGTCGCGGATTTCCTATGGATAATAGGTCCTAACTATAACTATCTACTGGCGACCGCCAGTAGATAATATATATATATATATATATATATATATATATATATATATATATATATATATATATATATATATATATATATATATATATATATATATATCCCAGTAGCGGTCGCCATGGATAGTTATAGTTAGGCCTGTATTTGCATAGGAAATTGCTTTTTTGTTTTGCTAACAACATTTGCGCCATTTGACCTATGTTCTCGAAAGGTTAAATAAGGTGCCCTTTTACGCCTAGTTTGTGCATGGATAGTATGAGGGTGATCCGTCAAGCGGGTGCCAAGAATAAGGAGGGGATCCCAAAATGCAAACTCACCATGCACTTCCTATAGACTTTTTTGGAACGCGATATCACAAAAAACGCTGAACAGAATTACAAAAAATTTGGCAGGAAGCTAGATTTTGGCCAGAAAGTGAACTTTTTGTGATTTGCTATAAATCCGTTCTGTAGTTTTTGAGAAATTAAGGACCAGGAATATTTGTATATCTGGACGGTTGTGTTTAAGTGTCTTTCACAAGAGTCCCTTGAAACTAACTTCAAAAAATAGAGCATTCTGATTGGACTAGGGGGATTTTATTTACCTTGTGCCTCCTCGCTTAGGAGCATTCTCATTGGCTGGCCACAACATGATAAAAAATGTTGCAGCCAGCCATTACAGGACTCAGGTACTTAGCCATCCATGCTGAGTTTGATAAAGAAAAAGATATAAGGAGGCCGGGTGGGCATACCTTGCCCCCTAGCCCTTGTCGGGGGTCCCAGGGGAACCCCTCCATGGGGGAAAATAAAAACGTTTTTCTGCCGAAATCCCACAGCTCTCTGGCGTGACTCCTGTGAGATCACGGCATACAAAAAATATATACGAACGCCAGCTGGCTTTTTAAATTTGATAATTTTTACCGTTGGGGTCGGCCAGGGCCCAGGGGTCATTTTAATAAAATATTTGGGGAGAAAGACGTTAGCAGGGCCCTCTCCCAGAGTCATCTTTGGCCCCGGGGACTCCATTTCCCCAGGCCCCACACATATATAAATAGGGAGGAGGGCACTTGCCCACCTCCCCGTGCCTTCCTGGGACCCCATCCCCTGGCTGCTTTAGAATGAAAGGGATGGGGAGGTCCTGCCTCCCTTCCCTAGCTTGTAAGGACCCCATCTCCCAGGGCTGACAGACAGTGGCGGCCGCAACTTAACAGGGGTGGAGGGGCGGGGGTGGTTGAAGGGCAGGTGTGGGGGTAAACAAAAGAAAACAAATAATTAAAAAAACACTTACCTGCAGGCCCGCTGCCGCCTCTCGGTCCTCTTCTCCTGCTTCCAGGGGCAGGAACCAGGAACAGGAAGCACCCAGGCTTCCAAACTCCCATAGCCAATCACAACGCTGCTGAGCAGCGGCGTGATTAGTCTGAGCGCCATGGTTCGGCACTCAGAGAGGAACTGGTGGCCTGGGTATGTTCTTCACCCAGGCTGTAGTACATCTTGGATGAAGAACATGCAAAGTGTGCAGGACTGTTTGGTCAGCCCGAGAGGGCTGGCCAAACAGTCCTGCGCACTTAAGTGAGTGCCTACCACTCCTCCCTTCTTCCTGCTAGAGCCCGCCCTGCCCCTAACCAGATGAGCCACAGAAAAATAAAATGATGATAGCGTTCGTTATTATAATTTTATTTGCCCTTTTTTAACTGCTCACAGAGCAGTGGGGCGACGCTCCTCCCCTTTAGCGGAGGACCCGCCCCTGCTGACAGATAATTATAGAGGAAGCGGCACATAGCGCCCCAGAGCGTGTAAGGCACCAGGGACACTATCCCCTGGGGCTGGCTCCACTATGGCGTCCCCCCCGGGACACCATTTCCCTGCCCGCAGGAGCACAGGCAGTTAAGGCATGCCTGCTCCCACCTGGCAGGAGCTTTGAAAATGCTCCTGCCAGGTGGAAGCAGACATGTGTTTCCCTGCCCACGCTCTTGGGGCAGGGAAACTCAGATTGCTCTTGCCCGGCGGAAGCAGTGGAGAACAGCTGCTGCCACCGGGCAGGAGCAAAGCTGCCTCCCAATGCACCCAGGATGGTTTTATGCAGGGAGCCAGCAGGCCGTGAGGGAACCCCCTGTGATGTGTATTGTGGGTGCCCTGGGCGGGCACAGGGGCACCCATTTAAGGCCCTAGGAGATGGGGAACTCATGCCACTATTGACCCAGTCCCATTATAAAAAAGAAAGCCCCTGGGGATGGGGTCCCCGGGGCCCTGGAGGCTCAAGGAGGATGGTGGCGTACCCCCTTTCCTTAAAAAAAAAAAGGCCCTGGGGGGTGCAGTACCCGGGGCTGTAGTGGGTCAGGGAGGGGGTCCACATGCCCTCCCTCCCCTAAATAAAAGAGAAAGGCTCCGGGGAATGGGGGCCCTGGGGCTGTAAAGGCTTGGAATGGGAGCTGAGCAACCCCTTCCCAATATTTTTTCTTTCAAAAGGGGTGACCTGGGTGGACATTGGGACTTCAAATTGAATAAAGAAAGTATAACTTGCACCCTCGTCCATGCACAGCTAATTACCCCACATATTACATCGTTCATGGCGTTTTATGACATCACTGCAACATTTGAAATTACATAATTGATAACAAGACTGTGCATGTCAGAGGCACAAGTTATAGTTACTTTAGGTCACAAGTTATAGTTACTAGAGATAACTGTAACTGGTGAATTGCTTAGATTTTTTTATTTAAAGCCTTACGTTGTCACAGAAATGTTGACTTTTTCAATGAATATATATGTGTGTGGGTGTGTGTGTCTGTGTGTGTATATGTGTAGCAATGTAACTATGAAATGTCAACATAGATGTCTGTTTGAAGACTAACCAGTTATAAACAACTGCTACCCATGATTAAAGTGATTTGCTCTGAATTACTATGCTATTCCAGTAGGAAAGTCTATCATGCATTGAAAGTGTTGGTCTTACCTGGTCTGCATATCTGCTGTCGGGACTATCTGGGATGAGCAGGCCTTTGCTGTCCTTCAGGAACCCATCATGTGACCAGTATGCCAAATCAAAATTGAAGGTTTTTCCATGCCCAGGATTCTTAGGATCAAAAATGGTGGTGCAGTTGGAATTCATAGATATGACACACCTGCTGCTTGCTTCTTTCTCCCTCTATATAAAGGAGACCACATCACTCAGTTAGCAGTTTATTACTCACCAAAGTTTTGCCATTTCTAGCAATGTAATTAACAGTTTTTACTTGTAGCCAAATTAATTTTAACCGGTTTATTGACTACAAAGGCATGAAAGTTTGAGTCGGTCAGGCCTGGAACTAATCATGTACCCATTAGGTCACACACACAAAGACCTTTGCAGTGAGTGCATTAACCCAGTAAGTTCTCTTAATGTTAAACTCCATGTAGTGTATATATGGACTTTCTATGTTATGTTGCATTGTGTTGCCCTATGTAAATTCTTAAAGAGCACGGGCTGTCACCATAAATGGCCTCCTATTTCTGTAAATTTAGGGTCACATGTACAAAGCCATTTAACAAGCATAACTTTTAATATAAAAGTGGCTTCATTCCCTTCCATTTTAAGGTCGCAACACCTGCAATTGCCAAAATCACAGAGCTTGCACGAGCAAAATGGGTTTTGTTATGTACTAAACCCAATTTGGGAGCAGAAAAGAATTTCTGACTCACAAAATGAGTTTACAGACCCAGTCTGAATCATAACTAGAAAATGGCATTCCTTTTAATTGTGATTCAGAATGAGATGTAATAATGCTTTGTGAGCTCAGTTGCGGTCAAAAAACATTGAAAAGTTACTTACTCCTCAAGCTGCAAAGGCGAGCTGCGCTGTTCCTGTTGGATAGTTCCTCCTTTGGGAACTGTGTTGGGTGGCCTCAAGAAGAGCAGTCTTCTGTTTTCCCAAATAGCTTTAAAAAACACAAACAAAACAAAAATCTCCCCCCCCAAAAAAATCACAGTTGGCCTCAAATAACAACCTGCCTAACTAATATTCATTTGGCAGATCTTTCTGTGAGCTTCCTACGACTGAAGATTTTCAATACGACCTTTTTGTACAAAGGCCACATCGTTACGCTAAAGACTGGTCACAAAATGACAGTGTGCAGTTTCTCTGACCAGTGTGTTTGTACATTGGGCCGAAGTCTCGTAACTTTCTCATTCTGCTCACTTGAGGCTCAAAACATGAAGTCATAATATTTCACCTATATAAACAGGTGTTTGAGATAGTTTACAAGTCTGGTGTGGGCACATTACCAAGCATGGCAGCTTGCACAACAATAACCGACCTCCCATTCCTTGTTTTTTGAAACTCGGTACTTGAAGCATAATTTGTTCCACTACCCACTTCTGACATTTCTAAGGGCTGTAAATAGGAAGTGTTAAAGCATCCAACTCACCAACTTTGGAAGGACCGAATCCTCAGTTGGTTTTACCATAATGCAAATTTGTGCCATGTAAATCACTGCTTAGTACAGCAATCACTGAGCCATCATCCGTTAGGAAACTGATCAATTAAGGTAGGCATCTTGGTGGCATGGACAGCTTTAAGTAATACGCTTCAAAAATCCAGCCCAAGGGGTGTGGCCAGCCATCATGGCCGTGAAGACGTGACTTCTCTCGGTTCCGCAGAAGAGTCCTGTGGGAGAGCTGTTTTCCCTGGCCAGTCCCGGGCGGATGGCGATCGGTGAGCCGGAACTGGGCAAAAAACTGGCTGCGGACACTCTGGACACCTGTTTTGGGCAAGAGGGGGTCCAAACTCGGCCCTTTGCTGATCGCGGGGATCGCGGCTGCCTAGTCAAAATGGCGGATGCATCCTGCAGTGGCTGCTGATAGCCTCAAGGGAGACCGCCGCAGCAAGGACCAGCACAGCCTTAGTGGGAGACGGGGTGCGGAGGAAGGAGCAGCACTCCAGTCGCGCCGACGCCCTTCCGCGACACCGGATCCTTAATGCAGCAGCAGCGGGCCTCGAGATGTGGTGAGCCGAGGCGCTGGGGTCCTGAAATGGCGGCCCTTCCCGGCAGTGGCAGACGGCACTAGCGGAGACCCCCAGGGGGCGTGGACCACACCGGAGCCCATGAGAGGGCCACTAAACGGGCCTGCACTTCTCCCCGCATGAATCTAGATGCTGCACAAGGAGCACAGAGAGGTGTGGAGGCCTTCGGACCAGGCGACTATGCAACGGTAGGAGAGACCCCCCCGCGGCGCGGCTGACCAGCAGAGCAGCGAGTGAAGGGCTGAGCCTGCAGCAGAAAAGGAGAGAAGCAGGCAAATCACCCAGGCCGGTCCCGCTGGGCCGTTCTGCGCGCTGGGGGAGGTGAAGAGCTCCGGGAGAGGTGCCTGGGCCCATGCCTGACCCTAAGATGGCGCCCATTGTCTCTCAATCAAGGCATCAGTGAAATCAGCACAGAAAGCACAGATAGGACCCACGCCCCCCCCTATGCGCTTGGGAGGCTCCACACTAGAAAGCACCAGAGGAGCATGCTGTCCGCCCAGAGGAGGGGGCCTACCTGGGCTCTTGCGCCCTTGGGTGCAAAGAAACAACTTAGCAGATTCTTCACGACGACACCGCTTCCCCCCCACGACCACGTGCATCAGGAGCGGAGGGCTGTGGGGTGTGACAAAGAGCTGCCCCTATGCCACCCAAAAAAGGGCAGCCCAACAAGGTCTCCAGCTACTTCGGGGCGTCCAAAACGGGTGAAGTGCAGGAGGAAGAGGGCGTTCAGGAGACAGGGAAAATGGCGCTCACCGGGGAAGACCTCCTCGCAACCCTAAAAGAATTTAACAGGGAGCTCTGAGAAGACATTAAGGCGGACCTAGGAGCCTCTTTTGAATGCTTCAAGTCTGAAATGGGGACAAAAATTATTGCGCTCCAAGCGGACGTAGACTCAATTGGGGCGCACACTCTCGACCTAGATACGAAATGCCAGGACCTGGAGGGCCGATTCCAACCGCTAGAGGAGGGTGCAGAATCCCTCTCTGCCCAGCTGAACTCATCGCTGCTCATGTGCGAAGACCTGGAGAACGGCTCCCGAAGGGATAACATCAGGGTGCGGGCCCTGGAGGAAGGGAAAGAAGGAACAGACCTGGATGCATAGATGGTGGGCCTGTTCACTAGCATCCTAGGTGAGGGTGCAACCGAAGTGCGTCTGGAGCACGTGCATAGAGTGGGCCCGGCTCTACAAGGGGGAAATAAGCGCTCGAGAGACATCCTGGCCAAATTCGCCTCCTTTAAGGTCAAGGAGCTGGTGCTCCGGAAAGCACGAGACAGGGAGATGGTAGACTACCAGGGAGCAACCTATGCTCTTTTCCAAGATGTCGTCCAGGCTACGCTGATGAGGCGCCAACAATTCCGGCTGATCACTTCAACCCTGAGGGAGCGCTACATAAAATATCGGTTGAGTTACCCATTCGGTCTTGCCTTCTCCCTTAATAACAAACAGCAGCATTTTATGGAGGTGGAGGAGGCGGCAGCCCTCCTTGGTCTGGGGAGAACGTTGTCACAAAGGGAGACATCGCCGAGAGAAGTACTCAACGAGCAGCCCCTTGGACGAGGAGCTCCCGGTCCCTGGCAGATGCCTAAGAAGGCAAGCAAGAAGTCGTCGTGACGAGGAAGGAACTGGTCTCACACACATGATAAAGGACAACACCGCTCAACCTGCAGAAGAACTCGTTTACCTGAGGAGATTTGGTGCGCTGCGGAGCTACCCCCGGGGGAGGACAGAGATGATGGAAGGGTCCCCTCCTTTCTCTATTGTCATAAGCCACGACATACCAGCAGACAATCGCCACTTGGTTGTCTGGAGCTGAGATGGGAACATACCAGAGTTAAGGTCCTCTAGAGAACTCTCACAGGGCTCTGGGAGCGGGATTGGTCTTGCCCCAGTAGCCCTCCGAAGATGAAGTCCAACAGGACTCTGCGGAATCCTGAACTGTTTATGTTTTCTGTTTGTTTAACTATGATGATTCATCTTTCACCCAGGGTGTGCAACTTGAAAGTACTGGGGAGGTCCAGGGGAAGGGGGTGAGGGGCTCCCATTGCCGCGCATAACAGGTCAAAGGGGTAGATGGGGGTTAAACTAATGTCTTGGATTGTTAGGGGCCTCAACTCCCCTAATAAAAGGCAACGCTTCTGGAAATTTCTGGGAGATCAGGGAGCACAGGTGGTGGCCGTGCAGGAGACACATCTCAAGAAAGGAGAGGAATTAAGGTTGAAGCATAGGCACTATCCCATGATATTCCGAGCAGCTAGCTTCAGGAAACAGAACGGGGTTGCCCTGCTGGTCCACTCCTCCACTCAATTTCACCTAGAGGCCTCAAAAAGCGATAGGGAGGGAAGATTTATCATGGTTAGGGGATTGTTGATGGGTCGCCCCTGTACGATCGCCACAGTGTATGAACCTAATACAGGACAGGCTGAATTTATTTCTGCCTTTCTCACATCCCTGGCGGGATTTGCCTCAGGGGAAATTATTATCATGGGAGATTTAAATCTCATTTGGGATGCCCAGGTGGACACCACACATTCGCAGAGGGCTGGGGGTGGAGTGTTTAGTAAAGCATTAAAATTGTCCCTGCAACAACTGGGGCTGCTAGACATATCGAGGGCTCTTAATCCCACCACGCAGGACTATTCCTTTTTCTCACACGCCCACAGGATGTATTCGAGGACAGACCACATTTTTATTAGTCAGTCACTCTTACATGCGTGCACGGCCTCTCTTTTCCTCCCCATAACCCTCTCTGACCAAGCTCCCCTGACTTGCTTATTAAACTGGCCAGCCCCACGTTCTAAACTTACTAGATGGTACTAGATGTGTTGTTCAGGGACAGATTACACAGAGACGATCTCCGTAAAGCTATAAGAGATTTTTTTTATATCTAAAGACCCTGCGAACACATCCCCAGCAAACAACTGGGATGCCTTCAAGGCATACATAAGGGGACATTGCATTGCCCTCGCCAATTCCCTGAAGAAACTCCAGACAAAAGAAAGACTGGCGTTAGAACAAGAGCTGCTCATGGCGGAAAAAACACCCAAAGACTAGCCCTCGGTCCCAGCCCTTAGAAAAGCCACGGCCCTCAGGGGGAAACTGAATGCCATCTATACTAACAGAGCTGAGAAGACTATCTGGAGACTCCAGGCCCACGGTTATGAGGGGAAAGATAAGGTAGGCTCACTTCTGGCACGGCAATTAAGGGCTAAGCAAGAGAAGGACTATGTGAGGCAAATCATCAATAGTAATGGCGTCACTCATACTAGCGAAGAGGGGAAGTCAGGTGCGTTTCACGATTTATACAGCTCTCTATACAAGGCTGAACCACCCCTAGAGACAGACCAGACGCAATACTTAGATTCCCTAGAGCTCCCTCAGGTTTAGGCAGCAGCCAATGAGGATCTGGGCCGCGCCGTATCCCAAGAAGAAGTTCAGGCAGCAATTGATTGCCTCAAACGACATAAAGCCCCGGGCCCAGATGGGCTTACGGCGCAGTTCTACCAAACCTTTGCCGCCGAGCTGGCTCCCCAGCTTACTACTCTATTCAATGACATTGCGACAGCCCAAGCGGTATCCCCCTCCATGGGGGAAGCCCTGATCTCGATAATCCCGAAAGTGGGGAAAGACCCTCAGGAGTGTACCTCCTATAGACCTATCGCTCTGTTAAATCTAGATGCAAAAATGTATTAAAAAATTTTGGCCACTAGATTAGAGAGAGTCCTACCCACTCTTATTCACCCCGACCAATCAGGGTTCATCAAAGGGCGCCAGACCCACGACAATCTTTGTAGGGTGTTTCATCTTATAGACAAGGCCCAGAAGAAACGGATCCCTGCGGCCCTCCTGTCGCTCGACGCGGAGAAGGCCTTTGACCGAGTTGACTGGGCCTTCCTGCAGCTCTCCCTGCGTCGATTTGGGTTCTGTGAGCCCTTCCTGGGGATGGTGAGGGCCAACTACAGTGCCCCAAGATTCAGGGTTTTGGTAAATGGGGTGGCGTCTGATTTTTTTAACTTGGCTAGAGGCACCAGACAGGGCTGCCCCCTTTCCCCGATGCTCTTTGCCCTTAGCAGTGAGCCGTTTGCAGCAAGGGTAAGAGCGAATCCGAGAATCAGTGGTATTAGGTTTGGTTCCGACGACCACAGAATGTCGTTATTTGCAGACGATGTGTTCCTGCCGATAACCAACCCAGTTGTCTTCCTGACCGAAATACGTCAGGAACTAGGGCAGTTTGAAAAGGTTTCAGGATTCAAGGTTAACCTCTCTAAGTCTTTCTTGTTAAACTTGACGCTGCCCCCAGAGGTGCAAAGAACTGTTGAGGAGATGTCCTCTTTTCGGTGGGTGCGTAAGTCAATTACATAGCTGGGTGTCCAAATCACTTCCAAGCTGAGCGATCTATTTGGGCCAATTTCCCCCCGTTACTTAGACAACTCAAAAACGACTTTAAAAAATGGGGCGCTGCATACCTTTCTTGGATAGGTCGAATTAACGCGGTGAAGATGAATGTGCTCCCCCGCCTTCTTTATCTCTTTCAGGGACTACCTATCCTGCCTGAAAAGGGGTTATTCAAGGAGTTGAGATCCATGATCACAAATTTCATCTGGCAGGGTAAAAGGGCACGTCTTCCCCACCGCCTCCTGACGAGGCCGAGATCCAAGGGGGGCCTAACTCTTCCGGACTTCCTACTATATTATAGAGCCGCTCAGCTGCGGGTTTTGGGCGAATAGTCGCTGAAGGAGTCGGAGAAACTGTGGCTCCAGATAGACAGACAGGTGACGGGTAGAACCATTTGGGACTTGCCGTGGAGACAGAGGGCTGATAGGTCGCCAATGCCTATCTGAGCATACCCACAGCAACTACCCTTCAGGTATGGGACACGGTGACAAAGACCCTACCACTGACCACGTTCCCATCCCCCTACACCCCAATCCATTTTAGCACTGCCTTCCCCCCTGCGCTTAGAGAAAGGCCTTTTGATCACTGGAGGGAGGGAGGGTGCCTCATGATTTCGGACCTCTTCCTCAAAGGGAAGATACGCACCTTCGCCGACTGCGTAACCCACTTCCAGCTCCCACGAACTGAAGATTTCCATTATGCGCAGTTAGTACATTGGGTCCAGCAGCCGCAGATGCGACAGGCGGCCACTAGAGAATTGCTCCCATTAGAAAAATACGTCCAAACTGGCAATGGAGGCAAGGGTTGCATCTCTTTCCTATATACACTCCTGCTTACACTCAGCCCGCAGTAGTCACCGCGCCACAAAACATTTTGGGAGGGCATTCTACCGACCCCTCCTTCAGAAAAGCAATGGGAGTCCCTCTACAAAGATATCGCGAAATACAACCGCTCCATGTTCCTGAGGGAGGCCCACTATAAAACTATGTATGATTGGTACCTTCACCCGCAGAAGCTGCACTCGATTTTCCCTGACACTACCGACTGCTGCTGGCGGGGATGCGGCCTACTGGGGGAATTTTAAACACATATGGTGGGATTGCCCCGTTATCCAACCCTTCAGGAAGGAAATATTGTCCCAGACTAAGCTAATTTTGGGATACCCAATCGGGGACTCCATGGAGCAAGTGCACTTGGGTGTCCGTGACCCAAATGTCAAATATCAGACCCAAGGGGACCGTTCCATCATGTGGCTTTGTCTGGGGGTTGCCAAGATAGCACTGGCAGCAGCATGGACAAAATCGGAGGCTCCCTCACTTACACAATGGCACGCCCGCTTGTGGCGCGCCCTGGCCCTCTAACAGATGTCACGTAAGGGCTTTGACTATGTCTGGAGCCCGCTAGTAAGTTATTTATCAGCAGGGCTTCCATTATTTGCGTGTGGTCCTAGGCTGAGGGCGTTGCATCTCTTCCTGATACAGTGGTTAGCGCTTACCACCTGATGCTGGGGCACCCGGGCTTTGCTCCCTCCCCCACGTGGGCCCTCCCGCACAGGTCGTGGGGAGGCTCACTTCACGACCCCGCTCCACATACTAAAATAGAGGCTTATGTGACTCCCTGGGTATAGTTGGTTTTATCCTTTTTTTTTTTTTGGGTGATATTTCTTTCCTTTCCTTTGATGGTGTTCAAATATATCAGTACTTGTATCTGGGGACATGCACTCCTCTTAAAATGAGGTTACTATCTCTGCATTCTGAGCCTGCACAAGGCTCCCCCCTCAGATGATGTTCGCAGGGGTAGTCCGAAACTTGTGACTAAACTGTACATATACTATAGCTATCTAATGCATGGATTACACTCCTGTGATGAAGGATTGAATGCAATTTGGTTTCTATAAAATGTTTGTAACCTGTGCATAAAATTCAATAAACAGATTTTGACAAAAAAAATCCAGCCCAAAATTTTTCATTAACCTCAGTTTCGGTTTGTGCCACACTGAACATTTAACTTGGTGCACCTGGCCCAGACCGCGACACTGCACACCTGATTACACTAAACAATGCACAGTTTACACCAGCACTGAAAAGGGCCAATTACAGAAAGACGGTGCTCGATTTGAAGCTCTGTCTCCGTCTTTTACAGGAAGCGGACTGGCCCTAACTTGAAGATTGGGCACTGGGCAGGGATCCCATGCAGGGTGGTGTAGTGTGTAACTGTACCCACCTAAAGAGCGATTACTGAAGGGGCCCAAAGACACTGTGACTCCCTCTAAAGTGTGGTGTTGTGGGCCCTAGGCCCACATACTGCATAAATCACGACACAGACACTAGATATATACTATGCAACAGGCCCAGGGCATGTGCGCCCGGCCCCTTTTATTAGCAGGGTCACCTGACCGGTGACGACTGTGATGGGTGGGTGTGCAGTGTAGGTTAACAGCAGGCGGAACACTAGAACGTGTACAGCAGGACACTACATAAAGGAGCACCTGTTAGGAGTGCTCTAACGTCGCGCCACACCGCCATGTGGCGCATAATCAGCGCTGCTCCTGAGAGCGTCTGTGCCATTTACCCCAAATGGCAAAGGGTTCCTTACGTTGTGCTGGCTTGTTCGACCCATGTAACAGAAGGGGCCCCACAAGTTTCAGTAATACCAGAGTGCCGCAGGGGGCCAAGCAACAAGCACATGTCCGTGGCACTGTCTATTATAAAAAGGCTACTCTTTCTATGCTTAGTTTTTCCGAGTAGTCTGTCTCGCTTGTCATTTGAATTGTCTGGTGTGTTTGTTCATTCCCACACATAAATTCCCTAATTTTAGGCATTACATTGTCAGCAGCGGTTCATTCATAGGGGCGCAGGTGCATTGACCTCCTACTGCTGCAAGCCACTACCTCCCAGGTTCATTTTTACAATTTAATATTCTGCAAAGGAGTTACTCACACAATATTGTAAGGACTCGCCACCCTAAAGAAAGGGTATAGGTTGTAAGAATGTCAGAGCTGCTGTAACTTGTGTTGATAGACTTCTCGTAGGCGGTGTGTACAGGGTGAAATTCGCTGTGCCTTTAAGGCCGAAGGAGGGACTTGGGGTCTTAAAATTTGGGAGTCTTCCCTCCCAGGGTGTCGTTCTGGAGCACCCTGTTTAGTTTGCCAGAGGGGGCGGTGGGCACAGTACTGGGCAGGTAACAATAAAAGATAGTTTCTTTTACACTTAGTAAAACCTTTCCGTTTACTAAACATACACTACGAGTAAAAACCCTTCCGTTTACTCTTCACGCAAGCTGCAGAAATACCTGTTACTTCTTCAATGTTACCCTTTCTAGGTGATATAACATCAAATTTTCACCAGCATATTCCTTTTGCCATTACTCACACGCATGGAGTCCCTAACAAGTACTGATAGCCCTGCCTAACTTTTCAGTACTATTTCTGCCTGCCAGATAACCTCACTGCAGTATGGCTTCCACTTACCATCCGCTATTCAATTTTCCCCTGGGAATTCTGGACAACATAAAACAAGTACAGCAAATATTATTTTCATGAGCAAATGTGGAATGAAAACGCGTTTATCGTTTAATTAAGCAATATTAATTACATAGAATAATAGTTTAAAATGATTGTGTTTATATCAGACTAATGAAAGATTGAAATGAATTATGAAATGGAGCTTTTATTTTGAGCAGTAACTGATTCTGTTTATTTCTCCTAGAGAAAACTGCACGCTTTACAAAGAAGGCCTCAAAGCTTCCATTAGAGTTAATTTGGCTTTAAAGTGTAGAAATGCAGAAAATTGTGTTTTATTCTTCATAGATGACTATTGTGTTCTTTCTTGTCAATGGCTGCTACGTGTTCGGAGTATCAGCGGAACTTCCTATTGTCCGAGGAAATATCTAGTTTTGTGGATAACTGTGCTAGTAAAATGTTACAACATTTGTTCAAATGCGCGTGTGTCGAGGAAGGAGAAGATTTTGACTTCCTTTGCTGAAGGACGATGATGACAGCATGAATCTAAACAAAGAACCTTTGAAAGAGAAGAGAGACGGAAGTGGTGTGACTTAACACCCTATGCTTCTAGACCAATTAAGGAGAGAGACTTTCCCGGATTTCAATACAAGAGTAGGGATGGACTTTTGCCTTTAGGGTATAACTATTAGTGATAGAATTCATGTTTTTTTGGAACGAGACAACTTTAGCCAAGTTACGAGGCGAGGTGTTGTGTTTCATGTGAGCTGTTTCTTTGAGATTCTTTAGCTGATGCTGTCTGTAAACTGACTCCTTAACTTTGCTCCTCATACTTTTGTGAGGATTGCCCCAGCTTACCCTTCCGGCCGGAGGGTTAGCATTTCCAGCTATTAGCACGCTGTGCTATAGTTTTCTTAGGTTCGTATGAAATTCTGTATTTGCATTGATCTTATAAGAATGCTCTTTTGTCTCCTACATTATCCACTCAACTCATACTCCTTAATTGAGATGTTATTGTGAATTACTGAATTTGTGTTCTCTAGTGTGATGGTTCTAATTCGATGCTGTACCTTTGTTTGACCATTCCATATGCTTTAAAAGAAAATAGATAAAAGCAAAGTAATAGAGAAACTGAGTTTGTCGTTATTGATTATTGTAAATAATGAGACATATATATATAGTTGGATATAGTGTGGTTTGTATAAATATTCCCTTTGTTCTAGGTCCTCATGAGGGGGATATTCATCTAAATCTTTTGCCAAATCCCTGTCAACTCTCCGATCTGTCGGAGGAACTGATGTTGATATGGGCCAAAATTCAGTCTTATAAAAGAGAGATTTTTTAACTGTTTCAGCGCATGGTATAAATACTATACACTCTGCCTTAGTTAGCCAAACCCCCATTTTCCGCTGTGCCACGCGCTATCAGCTTTTGGTAGCAGGATTAGGATGGTTAGTGTAGATTGATTATATTGGAAATTAAGATGAGAATTATTGCTTGTTATTAATCTTTCGTACTTTTTGTTACATGTAGTGGTCGTACCGGTTTTTACCTTAAAGGAATTTGTTAGCAGGCCTGAAGAGGCCTAAGATCCCAGGACAAGCTCAAGGGCTTGTCTTAGTGTGGCAGACACTAAGTAGTATTGCGTCGTCTGCTGTTGATGCAAGTATTGAGCAATAGCCGTATTGTCAGTATTACACAAGGAACTTTGAGTTAGTATAGTAGAGACTTATTTGGGTACCTTTAGAAAGTGCATTTGGAGTAGCCCGAAAGTCTTCACTTGAATGAGAGTAGAATCACGCTGGTTGGAGATTTTACTAGTAGCAAGAGTATTCTGGGAGAGTTTGCATTTTTCTTCTTTTAGTGGAGCAGACAAGCTGGAATGTCTATGTGTTCTAACTTTGTCTAAAAAGTTTGTAAATAGTTGCGGATAATTTTTGTCAAGGGAGGGTCAGTTGTAGGAGTTATACTGACGTCACAGAAAGCCGCGCTGCAATTGGATAGTTAGCACGAGTCATCACAGAAAGCTGCGCTGCTCATGGATAGTTAGTGTGAATTGTCATAAAGAGAAATACGCTGTTATTGGTTGATTGGGGTGAATCGTGCTGGTATTGGTCAGCGAGAACCAATTGGATTTGTTAGAAGTTGTAGGAATTCTTTGGATAGAGTTTTTAGCGATCGATCAAAACAAAAATGAAGTTACTCAAATTATTGAAAACCTGGTTTAGAAAGGATGAACCTATACCCATTAGAGAGGGAATACCTGTAGCGCCTGAGGGTACGCCTGCTTTTTTATGTCATTAGAAAGGGGTTATCATGCGTATACATGGTTGGAAAATTGGGTGAAGTATACAGAGATAGATGGTACTATGGCATTTCCAGAGTATGGTACTTTTAACACTAGGATTTTAGAAAATTTGAGATATCAAATGAATGAGTTGAAACCAAGTCCGAGACCTATGCAGTATGAAGCGCTAGAAGAGTGGGAACATGACGCATACAAAAGAGATAAGGATAGAACTGAGAATAGATACAGAAACACTGTGAGTAGGTACTCAGAGACAAAATGGGATGCACAGATGAAAAAATGGAGGAGAGATGCAGTGGCAATGGGCAAAGGAATGTATCCAGTTGTACTAGTGGAGAATAATGAAGGAGGAAAATGTAAAGAAAAGAAAAAGAATATTCTAGAGACAGAAAAAGATCCAAATGAGGTAGATGATGAGTTGTTGGATGAGTTATTAATGAATAGACCTCCACCGTATCAGGAAGAACAAGAGAGACCATCATCAAGTGGTCCATTGATTCAGGTAGAAGATTTCCAAAGGAAAAATGCAAGTGTAATAAGTCAGGAAAAAGGAGATTTAACCAAAAGAATAAATCAATTAAGTTTGAATGCAGATGCTTTGTCAGTTCCAGTGACTATTGGTCCTATAGTTCCATTATATAATAATGAACAAAATGTTTCACAGGTGCATGCTCTAACACTTCCTACAGTTCTAAATGACGGGACTAGTAATGGTGCGAGTGAATCAGAATCTTTGATTGATATTTCTGAAAGATCAGTAGAAACTCCAAAACGTGGTGTACGGATTGATTCAAGGAGATTGTTACAGAATACGAAGGGAGTGACAGTGACACCTACATCTGGAGGTTCTTTAGGGGCTTCACTGGAGGTAATAGATGAGTGGATTAGAGGGATGACATCTAATAAATTGAACAGGGATGTAGGTAGATTAAAAGCGGATTTGGAAGAAATTATATTGGGTACTATTAGTCCAGCGAGATTGAGTAGGTATCAGGAAGAAGAGTTGTGATTCTTGAGTAAAAATATCACAATGAGAGCGAGGAATCTTCATGAGAAATTTGCTGAAGTTGCACAGACGTATGAAGTGGATATAGAAAAGTCAAAGGCCTTACAAAAACATACAGATTGGATTTCAGTGACAAAGATTTGGAGAGTTTGAATGCTTCAGGGAAGCAATTGCAGATTAAGGAGTTAATTAACACATTGAGACGATGGGGGTGAATTAGATCGCTGGAAAGGAAGATGGGCTAAAAAGAAGGAAGAAACAGCTGTAAATACAGGTGCTTTATCAATGTTTCCAGCAAGAGAAACAGGTACAGAAGCGACTGAAATGATATATCCATGAGAGAGGTACATGGAGGTGGATATGTTCATGTCCCGTGGTCAAGACAGGATATATAGGGGCATATTATCAAGGATTCGCGTTATTTATCGCTAATCGCGCTTAGCGCGTCTTTTGTTAACGCCGCATATCGCTGGAAATTACCGCTGAGATAACACCCTATTAGTAAGGTTTATCTCCATAGCGATAATATTTCCAGCGATAGCGACAAGCAGAATATCGCTGGAAAACCAGCGATATTCTCGCATTAATGCTAAGGTGGATTCAGCATTAGAATCCACCTCCTATACCTTAAACAGGTAAGTCATCCTCACTAGCAGGAGATAAAATATAGCGATAAACGCGCTTAGCGCGAATTATTATATCGCTTCGCCTGCCTTGCTAATAGGGGGTAGTGGGATTAGCGACTGTTTTCAGTCGCTTTTAGTAGGGAACGCCTTCCTTGCATGTCATTAGCGATAATTATCGCTGACATGCAAGGCGATGGTTAACGCGGCCTCTAACGCCTGAAAGCTGTCGCTAACGCCTGTTAGCGACAGCTTGCTAATAGGGCGATAAAAATATCGCCGCCTTAGCGGCAAAAAGTGCAGCTAAAGCGGCGATAAAGCCCTTGATAATATGCCCCATAGTCTTTTACGAATGAATTTCCCAGATTGAGAGAAAAAACCAGTAGAATGGTACTAACAAGTAGAGAGGTTTGTGAAAGTTTCAAACGTTTTGTGGAAAGACTTAGATGGTTTGTTTGATATTGTGGTACCAGCTGATTTGTGGATTTAGTGTAAAGTTGCAGTAGATTGGCCAAAAGAAGAATACCCAAGAGATGCAAAAACTGGAGCACCATCTGATGAAGTGATGAAAAAGTATAATCAGGTCATTACCTAGTTGAAGGGGAAGATTTCGCCAAAAGAGACAGATTGGGTTGAAATAGATAGAACTACACAAGACACTGAAGAAACAGTGCATGCTTGCTATGAAAGGCTTCTTCAAGTGTTTAAACAGTATATAGTGGCATTGAGAATATTACTGACAAGGACATGGGTCATTTTGTATATAGGTTTGTGTTTGGATTGAGACCAGAGATTAGCATGATGATTCAACAGCATTTAATCTGTTGGCAAAATAAGTCTATTGATGAGATATTGTGTTATGCGAAATACTGTAGTGATGATATTGAAACAAGACATTTGAAAGAGAAATTAATTTGGGCTCAGATGAAAGCAGCACCGAAAGGTGGATTTGTGGATTATTCTCAATCAGGTTTTCAGGGCAAAGATCAGGTTGTTCAAGATACTCAGAATACTCAGAATGCTATTGCTACAAAGGGCGATGGTGCAAGAGGTAGAAATAATAAAGAGGATATGAAAAAGAAATATCTGTGTCATGCTTGTGGTAAATTTGGACATTGGAAACGCGAGTGTAGGAGTTTCTTGACAAATACAGGTGGTGGTACAGGTGTTAATGATATGAATCAGAATCAGTTAAATCAGATGCAAAACCAGATGCAGAATCAGAATTTAATACCAGATGGGAGAGGACAAGGTTTACAAATACCTCAAATTCAAATACCTCAAGCTCCTATGCCAAATCAGAATATGAGTGGTCAAGTACAGAGATACAGTTCGAAAGTGGGTTTTAACACGGATGAATAAGCAAAGCAAAATGTACAAGTGGCTTCACAATATTGGTTACAGTCCCAAGGGAGTGATTCAGATACATCTCAATGACGGTGCCTGAGGGGGGAGGAGGAGTGCGTGCTTGGCACATCCCTAGAGGTAGATCAGTGTGGTCCTTTTGTGGATGGAGAAGTAGAAGGTAATGTGAATACATTCCTTGTAGACACTGGCGCTACCCGTTCCACTGTGAGAACTGTGGAAATTCCTAACCTACTCCTCTCGGGAGATAATATCCAAGTTGTAGGCGTTTCAAATCAATTGATCAAAACTCCAGTAACAAAACCAATGAAAGTGCAAATAGGAGATTTCAGAGATTTACATCGATTTGTGGTGTGTGATACAAGTCCAGTTAACCTTTTGGGTAGAGACTTGTTGTGCAAAATGAATTGCACCATCTATTGTACACCAGATGGAATAGCATTCCATACAAAGGACGAGGATGTCGTTTTTAAAATGGCAAGGCAAGGGACAGAGGTGAATGATTTGTATCCTTTATTTACAGCGAAGGATTTGCCTGTTGAATTAAGAGAAACTGTGTTGACTGATGTGTGGGATTTTTCAGGGAAAGACATTGGATTGATGAGAGGAATTGATCCTATTCAAATTACAGTCAAACAAGGTGCAGAATTTCCAAAAACACCACCTTACAAAATGAGTCCTGAAACAATTGCGGGAGTAACGCCTGTGATTGAAATGATGATTGAACAAGGTATTCTAAAAGAGATACTAAGCAGTCCTTGTAATTCGCCTGTTAAGGGAATTAAGAAACCGAGTAAGAAATATCGGATTGTCCAAGATTTAAGGAAAATCAATCAGATAGTAGTACCTTGTTGCCCAATAGTGCCAAACCCAGCAGTAATTCTTTATCAAATTCCATGTGATGCAGAGTGGTTCACAGTGATCGATTTGTGTCAAGCATTTTTCTCGATACCCTTGCATCCGGATAGCCAATATTTGTTTGCGTTCCAGGTCAGAAACCATGTCTTGGCATGGTGCAGACTCCCTCAAGGATATAGTGAAAGCCCCTTAATCGTCAATCAGATTTTGAAGAGGTGCTTAGAGTCATTGGTAATGCCTAAAAACTCAGTGCTAGTGCAGTACATAGATAATTTGCTTGTTGCATCAAAGACGAGAGAAGCTTGTATGACAGATACTATTGCTCTACTGAACCATTTGGCAGTAGGTCGGCATAAAGTGTCACCAGCAAAATTGCAATTTTGCCAAAAGAAATTCTTTATTTGGGGCACAAAATTGAAAAAGGAGTCAGTAAAGTGTCACAAGATCGAATAAATACGATCTTGCAAATGAAACCTCCCAAGACACAGAAAGAAATTCAAATGTTTTTGGGTATGGTTGGATACTGCAGACAGTGGATCAATGGATTTTCATTGATAGCTAAGCCATTACAGAAACTTACTCACAAAGATGTGTCAGATCCGATTCAATTGGATGAGGAAAGCATGAGGGCATTTGTTGAGTTGCGAGATAGCCTTTGTCGTGCACCAGCATTAGGAATGCCAGATTTCAATAAGGATTTTGCGTTATTCTGTTACGAAAGAGACGGTTGTGCACTTTCAGTTCTAACACAAATGCATGAAACAGCACGTTGTCCTGTGGCATATTTTTCAGCAACACTTGATTGTGTAGCTTCAGCTTTACCAGGGTGTTTGAAAGCAGTTGCTGCTACTTGTGTGAGTTTGGAGCAGAGTGAAGCAATTGTGATGGGACATCCATTGAGTGTGTATGTACCGCATTCTGTTGAGATTTTGTTGACACAAACTCGAACACAGTATTTACGAGTAGTCGGTTGACAAAATATGAACGAGTAATACTGGAAGATGAGAATGTAACAGTGACAAGATGTACGAATCTGAATCCAGTTACTTTGTTGCCAAATCCAGATTGTGAAATGGTGGTGGATGAAGCAGATCTTGATTGTCTGGATGTGACTGAATGTGTACAAAATCAAGACCTGATATAAAAGATACTCCATTATCTGAATCAGATTGTGGTATGTTTGTGGATGAATCTTGCTTGAGAGATGAAATGGGTAGCTTGCGAGCTTCCTATGCAGTTTGTACAGTGGCTAATGTCATTGAAGCTTCATGTTTGAAAGGAATAAAATCTGCTCAAATTGCGGAGCTAGTGGTTCTGACAAAAGCGTGCTATTTTGGAGAGAACTGGAGAGTAACCATATTTACTGATAGCCAGTATGGCTTCGGGGTTGTCCACAACTTTGTGGTCTCAAAGTGGTTTCTTGACCTCATCAGGTTCACCGATTCGAAATGGAGAGTATGTAAAAGAACTACTGTTGGCACTACAATTGCCCATAGAAATTGGGGTTGTGAAATGTTCAGCACACAGATATGGCAGAGATTATATCACAGTAGGAAACAAGTATGCTGATGAAGTTGTGGGTTTTTGTGTGCTAAATTCGGTTTCAATAAATAAAAAGATACAGAAATCTGTTGAAAAAGAATGCAATCTGATGTTCTCATCTGTTGAAACATGGGAAGAAATTAGATAGTTACAAGAAGAAGCAAGTGCATAAGAAAAAGAGATTTGGATGAAGGCAGGTTGTTCACGTAGAGAAGAAGATGAGGTGTGGATTTATCCTGATGGAAGACCAATAATGCCAGATAGTCCGTTGTCCCAATTGGAAAGGTTTTATCATGGTCCTACACACATTGGTAGAGATGCTATGATTAGGATGTTTAAGGGATCCTGGTTCAACCCTAAGTTCAGGGTCATTGCAGAAAGTATTTGCCAGAGGTGTGTGACTTGTCAGCAGCAAAATGCAGGGACCTTTGTTTGACCATTCCATATGCTTTCAAAGAAAATAGATAAAAGCAAAGTAATAGAGAAACTGAGTCTCTCGTTATTGATTATTGTAAATAATGAGACATATATAGTTGTATATAGAGTGGTTTTCATAAATATTGCCTTTGTTCTAGGTCCTCATGAAGGGGATATTCATCTAAATCTTTTGTCAAATCCCTGTCAACTCTCCGATCTGTCAGAGGACCTGATGTTGATATGGGCCAAAATTCAGTCTTATAAAAGAGAATTTTTTTTAACTGTTTCAGCGCATAGTAGAAATATTATACACTCTGCCTTAGTTAGCCGAACCCCCCTTTTCCGCTGTGCCATGCGCTATCACCCCTGTGCCCTTCCTGCTGATTCAGCAGGCTGTGCGGTTCTGGACACACGTCTTCATGAACCAGGATACATTTTAGGTTATTGTTTCTTCCATTCGGGCTGGTGTGGCCATGGTTCCTTGAATGTTGGTGACCCACCAAGGTTCTCTCTCAAATGGTGTCTGGAATTTGGTGCCCGGGTGCTGGTCCGTAACGAAGACTACATCTCCAATTTTAAGCGTTGGGCCATGGCCCACCAGTCACGCCTGGCCTTATTGTGGCAGCTCTGCATTTTTCCAGCCCTGCCTTGGCGTCAATGACGGGAGGCTGCCATCTATGGATGCCAAGGATGCTGTCCCTTGTTGGCGGCTTCAGCAGGAGGTTTATGTGGGCATAAGCTGTAGTGCTATGTGGTGTTTGACTGCCTGCTTTCAGGAACAGATAGAGGCATTCCTCGAGGTCTTCTCCTTGGTTGACACAAATTCTTAGCGTTTTGTTGAGGCTCTGCATGAATCTCTCAGCCTACTCATTCATTTGAGGCCATTATGACATGATCCTTTTGTGGATAGCCACCAAAATCCTGACCTTGGAATGGGGTGCCATGGTCGGTCTTGATTTCTTCCAGCAATCCAAAAAGGGCAAACATCTTTTCTATCACTAGCTGCACTGCTCAGAATGCTATGGAGTGTACCACCTCTACAGGGTATTTAGAATAGTCATTGATGATGACCACGGTGGACCTCCCATCTGGGAAGCTGACAAAATTTATACTCAGATGAGTCCACGGGTGAGGCTAGAATTCTTTTTTTATGACATGTGCTGGTGCGGTTCCTCCTCCGGTGATCTGGCAGGGGAGGCGCTACCATATGACGTCATCCACTACCTTGTTGATCCCAGAAAACCACACTTTCCACCTAAATTGTGCATTGGTATTGGCTCTAACCTGGCAACCTTGGTGTGCCAGGTCAACCACCCGGCTCCACAGGGCTCTCAGGACTACTATGCGGTGCCCTCACAGTAGGAGTCTATCCGTGGTGTAGGTGAGTTTGTGACGGAAATGGCACAGCTGAGTCATTAGCAGTTTATTAGAGTGGTTCCAGCTGCTGGTGTCATCCAGGAAGTGGTTCCATGCCTTGCAGAGTAAGGCCTCCGTTGCCTTCTGAAGGCTTGTGTCGCAGCTGGTAGCTGTCCAGATCTTCCTCCTTGATCATGATATCACTCACCTGGGGGTGTCGCGACAAGAAGTCAGCTGGGTTTTGATCCCCTGGGAGGTAAGTGACTTTGAAGTCTTACATCTGCAGCTGGACAGCCTATCTCTTGATCCTTGGTGGTGAGTTCTAGGAGGTATCCAAGAACAATTGGACCCGAGGTGTGTGGTCCATGACAACCTCAAACTGTCTTCCACACAAATAGAGATGAAAATGGCGGAAGCCCCGTTGAATCACCAAGGCTTCTCTTTCTATTTGAGCGTACCAGGACTCAGAACCAGTAAGGGCCCAGCAGGCGTATGCAATGGGGACCCATGTCTTGTGGCTCCTCTCTTGCAGCAGCACAGCTCCCAATCCAACTGGGCTGGCATCCGCCACCAGTTCTGTGTTGAGGCGGGGGTCATAGCACACCATTATTGAATCAACCAGCTGTGCATCTTTCACCCTCCAGAATGCTTCCTCCGCCTTAGCATCCCACTACCACTTGACATCTTTCCTCATGAGGCCCTTTTGGGCACTAAAAGGGTGGCCAGGTTCGGCATGAATAGACTACAGCGTGTGGTCATGCCCATGAAGTTTTGCACCTCCGCCACACTCCTCAGTACCGGTGCCTTTCTGATGGCTTCTGGTTTTTAAGGGTCCACCTGCAGGCCTCCCTTGGCAAATATCTATCCAAAGAACTCTATGGATTGTTTGAGAAAGAACATTTTTCCCGATGCAGCTTGAGGCCATGCCTGTGAGGTGAGTCAGTGTCTCTTGGAGTTGTCTGTTGTGTTCTTCCAGAGTGGGAGTATATCAAGATATCGTTGCTGATATTAAGGACTCCATCCATGAAAATCAGCACATCCCAGATCGTGTAATGGAATACCTAGGCAGCTGATGATATGTCAAATTTGAGGTGTTTGTACCACCTCAGCCCAAAGTGGGTAGAAAAAGTTGTTATGTAGCAGTTGGCAGGGGCCAGCTCGAGCTGGCGGTATCCTGCACTGAGGTCCAGCTTCGACATCCACTGCACGCTGTTCAGGTCCGATATGATATCATCCATGGTGGGCGTGAGATGGCACTCTCGTCGGATCGCAGTGTTCAGGAGGCTAATTCCACTCAGAGGCAGATGGCTCATGGCTGTCTTGGCTTGGGTTCCTCCACTAGTGGGGACATCCACAGGATTGGCATTGTCACCTTTTCTATTACATCTAGTTGTTCCAGCTTTCACAATTCCTCCTTTACCAGAGGCCGCAGGTGGAAAGGAACTCTTCTGTGGCATAGAGCTACAGGCCATACAGTCTGATCGATATGAAGCCTGTGTGTCTTCCAGGCAGCCGTGGCCCTGGAATAGCCCCATAAATTCCTTTAGAATTGTGTCTGTCCATGTGTCGTGGATGAACCAGGCAAAGAACACTAGCCCCAAGTCCGCTGCAGTGTTGCAGCTGAGAAGGGTACCCGCCCCCTCCCTGGTGATATGGAAGCAGGTTCTCACACTCCAGTTGCGGTTTGCCTCTACCACTTCAATTACCCTGGCTAATGGCAGCAGACATCTGCTACTATAAGCAAATATGTTGGCCTTTGTAGATTCCAGCTGGGAATATGAATGCAGCCTCTCAAAGTGCTGTATGTCCAAGACATTCAGAGGTGCCCCAGTGTATAATAGGGCCGAAATTGACGCCTCCCCTATCATCACGGTACAATTGGGGGACATCTTCCTTTTGGTGTCTACCCATGGCGCCACAAAGATGATGAATACATCATCTTCTTTGCTATCTGGGATGCCTCCTCCTGACAACTGGTTCACACCCTCTTCATTCAAGGTGTTTTCTTCCATGGTCAGATGCTTCAGCGAGGGGCACAGCTTTGGCTTGACTTGGTGTTTATGCCCTTTGTCTGACCTCTTGCAGACATAGGCAAAGTGTTTTCTTGTTCTGTATCAGGAGGACGTTTTGCCTTTGGTTGGGCAGGTGTCCTCTTAGTGAGATTCCAAGCCGCAGTTCCCACATTTTGCTTGAGCGGAAATGAGTTGTGCTGGCATTTGTGGGCAACCTTCGCCAGTGGCATAGCAAGGGGGGGAAGTTCATCCCGGGCACGCTCTTACCTGCAGCCGTCACTGGCAGCAAACACAGGAATCACCAGGTAGAGAGCCACCCAGTTTCTACCTTCTTTTGTAGCCATATTCACCCCTCGTGGCCAGGCTCGGCCGTGGATTATAAATAAAGGGGCTAGGTTCGCATGTGACCACTAGCCGAATGGTGACTGAACGTGTCTGCCTCAATCATTCACTTACAATGTTACCGCAGTGCACTACGTTATTAATGAGTTATATCGTTCAGTAAACCAAAGTTTTTCAGTGTGCGTCCCGGTGAAAGAGTGCAATGTCTGGAATTGCACTGTAGAATTATATTAAAGAGCATATTTGTCAGAGACGGGTGCCCGTCTGTTGACTCTGGTCGCACTTAGCTTTGAAACACTAGTGTTTCTTATCCGATAATCATCAATGCATTACACATGTTCAAGAGTTCATCAATATTTATTTTCGTCAATTACTTCATTGACTGTTGGCTGTTCTTCATATCCACATTGGAGATTGTTACAATTTTGTAAATCCCTGGTTCACAATCTGTTAAGTTAGGTGGGCTTAACCCCAAATCTTGCCCATTGTATTTCAGGTCACTGACCCTTCATCAGGGGAACTCTAGAAAAAGATCTGTGAACAAAACAGGCTAATGTCAGCTCAAATGCAGCCCTCAGTATATCTGGTCGTGTGAGATTAAAGTGAACGTCTAGCATCCACATGCAGGATGTGGTGGGAAAGTTCTCAATACTTGAAACCCAAACGTAAGTGCAACTTCAAAATCGTGCATAACATGCGATGGTTTATAAATGAACCGGTGACCTCAAACCATACATGCACCTATATGTAGTCCAGTGATGTGGTATTTAACATTTGGAAGAATGTAGAAACCAATGAAAAAGTCAAGAGCGTGCTCAATAAAAAACTGCAACCTGTGGGCTTAACCAGTTGCATCTATACTAGCATTCGGAACATAAGATCCGTTGTCCAAAGTGTGTGATATGTATCCCCGTGCACGACCCGTAGTCACGAAAATGAAATGTGAACCGAAGCGACCGTGTTTCACAAAGACCATCATGCAATCCCGTATGCTTAATTGGTACGTAAAACGCCTAACATGTGTAATACATTGATTATTATTGGATAAGAAACACTAGTGTTTCAAAGCTTAGTGCAACCGGAGTCAACAGGCGGGTGCCGGTCTCTGACAAATTGCTCTTTAATGCCTCAATCATTCACCACAGCGTAGGCAGGCCCGTGCCGTGACCAGGCCTGACCCTCTACACTGGCGACGAGAGAAACAAACCCTAGCCCTCATTGACAGCCGTTCCCGCTCTCCTGCAACTGAGCCGTTGGGACGCTGCCAGCGCCAATACTTCAGGCCCTGAAGACTCCGCCCCCTCCTGCTGGTTCACATTATTCCTACCGGTGTTGCAGCCCGCGGTGTTTGCGTCTGCCTCCAGGGAGTCTCCACACCGACCTGCGGCAGCGGTCTGCTCTTCCCGAAGCCCGCACTGTGTCCGCGTGACACGGACCTGCGCTCCAGTCTGCTGCGGGGGGAGGCCTGCTCCCTCTCAGTGGTCCGCGCCGTGTGCGCTGACAAGGGGGGGTGGCTTTCTATCTCGACGGCCCTACTGCTCCTGGCGCTCGTCTGGACGCAGGATCCACAGGAGGCCGGCCTGACACCTCGGCAGCGCCTCACACTCCACCACCTGCCTGGGAGGCTTGAGGCACGGCGAAAAGGAAAAGAAAACAAAAGATGAGAGGTGCACGAAGTGCAAGAAAACAAAGAGGAAAGCACCTCAAGAATTTTTTTTTTTTAATAAATGTGGCCCAGACTCCAGGCCAATCGAGACAAGCTGCACACCTGCTGCAGAGGTAGAGTGCCTCTCTCCCTCTTCCGCACATGTGCTCAGTGCTGATCCAGGGGAAAAAGGCGTACCTACTGACCTACAGGAGCACGGTGGAGAGGCCCACCATACATGTGATCACCCGGCCAAGCAGCACTGGGGCTGCATTCGTCACAGGTACGGCCCCATTGTATGCCCACAGAGACCAGTCCTCATCAAGAGTGAGTACCCTCATGGCAAAGCACCACCCCAGCATGTAGGACCCACCTCCGCAGTCTCCTGTCTGCAGAGTACCTGCCGGCCACCATACAGCGCTAATGGGGGACCCATTGCCCCTCCAGCAACCTGCACCTTCTCAAGTGCCACCTGCAGCGTACATGCATGCCTCTGTCCCTCTGATAACCCCCTTCAGCTAGCTTGCTGATCCTGCAACGGCTGCGCCTCAGTGGAGGCTCTGGCTTGGACACCTCAACCACTACTTCTGCGGTATGACGGAGAACGATGGGGCCGTGAAGCGCTTGCTGCTGATGCACTTTGGTGGTGACGAAATCTCCGAACATTTTGAGACTCTACCGAGCACGGGAGAAGACGATGACTGCGACATGGCAATTGCTGCCCTCAACAGGTATTTCGACCCCCAAATGAATCCCGACTATGAGCGTTTCAAATTGCGTCAAGCCAAGCAGACGGAAGCAGAGACTGTAGACATGTTCTATGCCAGGTTGCGGAGGCTCGCACGCATGTGTATAAACATTGACCAACAAGAAGAGATCCGCGCGCAAATCATACAGGGGTGCTAATTAGTTGCACTAAGTCGCCAAATACTCCGCCAACCCGGGATGTCCCTGGACGAGATTCTCATCCCCTACCGCTCATGGGTACAATTGAAGTTGACGTCACCAGCGCTGAACACACTATCAGGACCAAGTTCCACGTCACAGAAGGCCAGAAAGGAACGCTGCTCGGATACCACACCACAGAAGATTTGGAGCTGGTGTTCTTCGCAAAACAAGTCCACGACACACACACGAAGGATATGCTGAACGACGTCCCCCAACTATTCCAAGGTCTAGGAAAGCTCAAAGATCACCAAGTCACACTGCACATTGACAAGGCCATCAAGCCCATGGCACTCAGACGCCGACGCATCCCGTTTCATCTGTGTCCCCTCGTAGAGAAAGAGCTGCAGGACCTGGAAAGCCAAGGCGTCATCGAAAAGGTATTGGGTCCCACCCCGTGGGTCTCCCCACTGGTGATTGCACCGAAGCCCACTCAGCCAGGAGCAATCCGACTCTGCGTGGACATGAGGATCCCCAACCAGGCCATCCAGAGAGAGAAACACGTGACCCCGACCATGGACGATATCGTACAGGCCTAAACGGTGCCCAATGGTTTTCAAAACTAGACCTGAACTCAGGATATCACCAGCTGTAGTTGACACCAGAAAGTCGCTATATCACAGCATTTTCCACGCATGTGGGCCTCCAGCGATACACCCAGCTCAGCTTAAGGTCTCATCAGCAGCAGAGGTGTTTCAGAATGCCATCAAGTAAACCCTCTCTGGGGTGGTGGGTGTGATAAACCCGAGTGACGATATCCTCATATACTCGCAGAGCCTAGAAGAGCACCATGTCTGACTGCGAGCCACCTTACAACGCCTGGCAGACTGTGGTCTCACGCTTCACAAAAAAAGTGCTCGTTCTACCAGACCTCAATTGACTTCTTTAGCTATGTATTCTCACGAGACGGACTCCAAGTCGATCCCAAGAAGGCGGAGGCAATTCGTAATGCCCCTGTACCACAAAGCCCAACGGAGGTACGCAGCTTCCTCGGAATTGTAACATACTGCAGGAGTTTCATCCCCAGCCTAGCCACGCTGTTGGAACTCCTGCACCAGCTGATGAAGACGAACGTACCTTGGTCCTGCGACCCCAAGGAGGAAATCTCGTTTCGCTACATAAAGAAAGCACTATTGGACCAAATCACCATGGCCTACTTCCACCCAAGGCAAAGAACTGAGCTGGTCGCAGATGCCAGCCCAGTGGGGCTCAGAGCTGCCCTCCTACAGGAAGATGCCCGGGGAGACTATGTCCCAGTTGCCTATGCAAGTCAGGCATTATCACCAATGGAGACGGCTACGTACAGATAGAGCGCAAGGCTCTGGCCATCAGGTGGGTGTACAAAGCAAACACATGGAGATGATGGACGGAGCACTGAAACTTTTTAGACACTAACCCCCAGTCACAGATCTGGGTTGAATCCAACATCGTTCTTTAGCTCACTTCGCCACCCTAGTTCAGACCTAGCTATATGCAAATCAGTCTTGACCCTGTGCCTCATGGGAACAGTTCACCCTGAACTGCAAAGCCAGGTCTTCCCTGGACCGGAAACAAGCATTCTGGGATCGGTTTCAGGGTAACACCCCTCATCAGCCAGGCTTACTTGAATCCAGTGGCAAAGTGAGCAAGGGAACCATGTCTGGGCGTACCCTGCCAACTTAGGGCGAACAAAGCAAACACAAGGAGATGATGGACAGAGAGCTGAAACTTTTCAGACACTCACCCCCAGTCACAGATCTGGATTGAATCCATCATCGTTCTTTAGCTCACTTCGCCACCCTAGTTCAGACCCAGCTATATGCAAATCAGTCGTGACCCTGCACCTCCTGGGAACAGTCCAGCCGAACTGCCAAGCCAAGTCTTCCCTGGACCGGAAACAAGCATCCTGGGACCAGTTTCAGGGTAACACTTCTACCTTTACCTATGCGGCCACCAGTTCCGGGTGGTGACGGATCACAAACTACTCCTGCCTCTGTTCAACGGGTCATCCCTCCTGGCGCCCCGAGGATAGAGAGGTGGGCCATACAACTCCAAGCGTATTCATTCCAGTTGGTATACAGACCCGGGCCAACAACCCCGCCGACTTTCTGCCACGCCACCCATCACCAACCAACCCCAGCTGGCAAGCCCTGGACAAAGAATGCACTGAATGTTTCGTGAACATGGTTGAGACCAATGCTTGCCCGGCGGCCGTCACCCGAGAGAACGTAAGGAGGGCCACGGACGCCGATGACACTCTCCTAAAGGTGAAAGAAACCATGGCAAGAGGACAATGGCCCAGGTACCTCTACGGGTCCAGGGCGATGGTAGCAGATGAACAGAACATGCATCACCACCAGGTTACGACACGAGCTAAGCATGAGTGGCTCTGGTTTGATCCTATGAGGACAGAGAATCATTATCCTGAAAAGCCTCCAGGGTTGGATAGTCACACTCTCCCACCAAGGTCACCAGGGAGCTGGAAAGACCAAAGCGAGGCTCCGAGCAAAGGTCTGGTTTCCAGGCATGGATGAACTGGTGGATGAAGAACTCCGACATTGTCATCCGTGCACCATCACCGGCAAAGACCCTGCGCCAGTGTTGACTGAATATCCATGCCTCACTCCATGGGCAAAAGTCAGCGTTGACTTCGGGGGTTTTCCGGATGGATGACACACTCTGGTGGTCATGGATTCCTTCTCCAAGTTTCCCATTGTCGAGTTGGTGCCCTCGACCGCATTCGTCCATGTACAGCCTGTGCTGGAGAAGACCTTCGCCCTGTTTGGTATGCCGGAGGAGGTGAAGTCTGACAATGGGCCCCTTCCAAGGGTTTATGGGTAGATGTTCAGATCCCTGGGCTTCAGTATGCGGTTTTGGAGTGGTCTGATTAGGCGAGATCTCTCTTAGTCTCTTAGTTAGTAGTGTTTCTTTTGGAGGGCCTATTTTCTTTTTACCAAGTGTGTCTTGATGTGGAGGGGTTAAGTCTCTACTTATAGGGTCTATGGGGGTAGCTGAGTCTTCATAAGATACACTAAGATCTTCCCCAGCTCTTTTCCTGCCTTTATTCCTTTGTAGGATACTCTTAATAGGTTCACTTGATATATTTGCACTAGGCAAAGTTCCTCCACCACCAAGGGATATCCTTCTTTCAGTCAATGCAATCTCTTTGGAGATGGCCGTGGTAGCTTTAACCAAAAAAGAATCAAGTGTATTCATAGTTACCCCTTCAGAGTCCATCACGTTAGCCATCTTTTTCCCCATTCAGGAGCCTTTTCCGCAACAAAAACACCCTCAGAAACTAAATGTTAGAGGATGGGCCAGCCCAGCCTCCTTCGGGCTCTGACAAGCGTAGACGTGCCCGCCCTTGGCCCTGGCTTTGCCCGGGCGCGTCCCGTGCCGCTGGGACGCAGTGTTTAATTTCAGCACCTCCTGGCGTGAAGCAGGCATCACTAGGGACCGGGGAATATGGGAGCTGGAGTCCTCCCCTGGCCCGGTCCCGGTTTCGCGATGTGCAGGTTGTCTGTGGTGGTTGCTGTGGGCTCTCAATACCGCAGGGAAGTGGTGTTCAATTTCAGCGCCTCCTGGCATGAAGCAGGTGTCACTAAGGACCGGGGAGTCTGGGAGCTGGAGTCCTCCCCTGGCCCGGTCCCGGTCTCGCGATGTGCAGGCTGTCTGTGGTGGTTGCTGTGGGCTCTCAATGCCATGGGGACGCAGTGTTTAATTTCAGCGCCTCCTGGCGCAAAGCAGGTGTCACTAGGGACCGGGGAGTCTGGGAGCTAGAGTCCTCCTCTGGCCTGGTCCCGGTCTTGCAATGTGCAGGTTGTCTGTGGTGGCTGCTGTGGGCTCAAATGCAGTTGCCCTCAACAATGTCACCGATGATATTTTCATTGTTGAAGTCTTTGATGATGAAGCTATTGTAGTTGTGAGGCAATGGATGTCACCATCATGGACGAGAGTGCCATCTATGATTTTTTCGATTACATTTTTTGTCGATGAGGCATCTGTCAACAATTGTTTCGGCTCAGTACCGGAATACTTTTACTGATATCAGGATAATACCTGGCTCCTCATTGAAGAGTCTGTCTAAAGTGCCATCAAGGATGGTTTCCATTTGAAAAGAGGCTGTAGGTTTGATGAAGGTGCCATCGACATTGAGATCGTCATCATCGATGGAAGTGCTGTTGTTGACAGGACTTCCATCAATGGAGTTTCCATCAATGATATTGTCATTGTCGAAGTCTTCGACAATAAAGCTATTGAAGTCATTGTTGAGAATGTTGCTGTACCTTCAACAATTTTTTTTTACAACGTGAGTTTCGTCGACGAGGGATTTTTTAATGCTTTTTAAGTTTTGGTACCTGAATACTTTTCTTCTGATATCAGGATAGTACCTGTCTGCTTCACTGACGAGTCTGTCTACAGTGCCGTTGATGATGGTTTTTATTTGAAGAAGGCTGTAGGTTTGGTGCAGGTGCTATCGGCATTGGGATCTTTGTGATTGATGGATGTGCCATCAATAGAGTTGCTGTTCAAAGACATTGTCGTCGAAGTATTAGATGATGAAGCTATTGCAGTCGTTGTCGAGAATATCACTTTGCCGTCAACTAGTTTTTTGATGACGTGATTTTCATTGATGACGGATCTGTTGATGCTTTTTTAGGCTCAGTACCAGAATACCTTTAACTGATATCAGGGAAACACCTGTCTGCTTCGTTGACAAGTCTGACGACCATGCTGTTGACAATGGTTTCCATTTGAAGAAGGCTGCAGGCATCAATGAGGGTGCCGCTAGCACGGAGATCATTGTCAATGACGAATATGCTTTCTTTGCAGTACTGCTGTCAACGGTGTTGCTGTTGACGATGTCACTGACAATATTGTTGTGGTTGATGTCTTTGATGATGAAGCTATATCAGTCCTTGTCGGGGGTGCCTCTGCAGCCGTCATCAACGGTCGTGCTGTATAGGATTTTTTTCGATCACATGCGTTTCGTTGACGAGGGATCTGTCAATGCCTTTTTAGACTTGGATTTAGAAGATACCTTAAGTGTAGGAGTGGATGGTTTAGACCTGCATATTTCAGGTTTTATGAATAAGTCTTTTTTTTCCGTATCTCCACAACCTCTGAGGCATAACTTTTCTGAACTTATTTATTTCCATGACCCTTATGTACCTTCTTGGTGGGCTCTTCAGAAGAGTTTCTTTCTGAGGGTCAGTCTCTCTTATGAGTTTTCTTGAGGAATTTTGATGTTTCCTCACCATCATCTCCAGAGGGTGGATCTTCTCTTGCCTTCAATTTCTGGAGTCATATCACTAATCCCTCTCCATCTTGGAGAGTTTTTGCAGAAAAAAAGTACAACAGTATTTACAGTCGTTGACCGTACACTTTGGATGAAGGCAGTAAAGGTACTCCTTATGAGAATCATCTGAGTGATGCCTGAGCTTACCACATGTGCCATGAGGCCTAAAATAGACCTTTTTAAAGGCTTCTGATATATTTTCCTGTCAGAACTAAAATCCAAATGGTGTTCTATAAAGGTGTTGCCAATTGACTTAGAGGTCAAAAGTAGATGAAATATGCTTCTGAGAAAGATAAACTGAGCAGAACTTAGGGAGACTCCCTTCACACTTCGCGCAGTAAGAAATCTGAGGTATTGTGGCCCTTAAGTAGAGGAGTACTTCCTGAGCTCTTCAATGACTGGTTGGAGTTTTGTTCTTCATAAAGTTCCTATGCACACGCAATCAGTAAAACAGATATATAACTCTGTTCTTAAATTTCATACAGAAGTTAAGAACAGAGTTATATATCTGTTTTACTGATTGCGTGTGCATAGGAACTTTATGTTTAACATTGTTTAGGATCTTTGGGTCCTTGGCTCATGGGGGTTTAAGGGATATTTTCCCCCACCTGTAGCACCGCTGATATTTGTGTAGAATTGCATACTGTTCACGCTATTTGGTTCAGCGCCGATATCCTTTGCGCCTGTGAGAATTAATATTCCCTCCTCCTTTTCAGCCGGAGTTTTGTTCTTTTCTAATGATGTAAATTGGTTAATTTTTATGAACCCCAATGTACCCCAATATAGTCCCAGGAAGTTCCATGACCCTTTAGCAACATCTGTCCTACCATTGTTCTACATAATGGGTCCAAAGCTGACCTTTTACCTAGTTAGGTGCTGAATAAATGTTGTGTGGTTTTCTCAGAAAACTAGCCTCATTTATTATGCATAAGGATTCTCAGTATCACAGCAGGATTACCATCTTCTGCATAATAACTCTGTATAAGGGTCACCTCTATCGTCATCCTTGCCCGACATGCCCATAGTACACTTCTAGGTAGAACCCCTGAGGGTACCTTTCGGGTATTTAAGCACTACATCTTGGCTGAGCACATTAGAGGAAAAAGACATCCATGCTGACACTGATGCGAGATGCTGAGGTCCCTGCACGCAGACACTCCAGCATGCAGTGGTCTGGCATCCCTTGCGGGGTGTCCATCTCGAGACCAAGACGGAGTCCTTCGCTCTCCCACATCAGGTAACGGGGTTGGCTCTATCCTAAGGGGATTCTTGGCTATACACATACATACATAATAGGTACACTTCGGTACATCTAGTTAGGGGTCCCATCGTAGGAGTACGCATTTTATTGTTATGTGTCCATTTGCCTGCATATATGCATTGTTTTAGCACTATGGTAGAATTCTACCTTTTCTTTACTCTGCTGGTGCTCATAATCGCATATATCTGTTTCTGTCTAATGGTTGTTGCAGCACACGTATTTTATACTAGTATGACGCTGGTTCAATAAATGCTTATTGAAAAATGTCCCCACTGTTTATTCTGTATACCTCTCTAAGATAAAGTAAGCATGAGTTATGCAAGAAAAACAAACAGAATCTGCATCTCTGTTTCATTGATCTAAAAGCTGCGTTTGATAGTGTGGACCGGCAGCTCTTGTGGACCAAACTGCGAACATGGAATATTCCAGAAAGAATTCTAAAATGCCTAATGTTATTTTACACTGACACATGGGTAAGAGTTAAACTGGGGAATGGTTCAAGTGTTTCAAGAAAAATATTTACGAACAAAGGCTTGACGCAGGGATGCGTTTTGGCCCCTCACTTATTTAACCTTTTCATATCAGATCTGTCAGGAAAACTTAACACAACTAATTCACACTCTCCACATCTTGGTACTTTACTCCTTTCGCATCTTGCATAAGCTGATGACATTGTTCTAATCAGTCTAACAAAGATCGGTTTATCGAGATTATTAAAAACACTTGTAGAATTCCTAACAGTAAACAAATTAGAACTTAATACAACAAAAACGAAAACTATGCTTATCAGTAACCGGGCTACACAACAAAACAACACCTGGTTAGAAGGAAAGTGCATAGAAAATGTATCTAGTTACAAGTATCTAGGATTTTACATAGATAGCAGACTGACCCACTGCAATCATAGGAACTATATGGCACAACGGGCAAGTGCACTAACTTTTGCTTATAAGTGACTGGCAAAGAAACTGGAGGGTCCATCATTTAGCCCACTGATCTCGGTTATGACAGCTAAAACTCTTCCAACGCTTACGTATACGAGTGTTGCCTTCTATGGAAAAGATGCAGCTATTCTTAACAATACAATAACTAGTATCTTTAAAAAGGTCTTTCAGCTTCCTCAGACTGCGGCGCCAGCTGAAATGCGCCTGGAATTTGGCCTAATTAATGAAACCGTAGGCCGACTCTACTCAACAATAAAAGTGTGGTATCGGATTAAACAAAACTTGGGTAATTCCAAGCTTAATGATGCTCTGTGGTATGAACTTGAGAATGGAAAGAACTCACCTTACACTGTTTATTTACATAATGCACTTGAAGCCACATGTACACTGGACCTGTGGAATAAAAATCTGTCCTTTTCAACATTTAAGTTAGCACCTAATAAAGCTGCTAAACTCCATTCTTTATTACTGGACAAAAATACCTTCAGTAAAAGATCTCACTCATGGTCAGTAATAAACAATTATACAGTTCTCAAAACAGCGGCCTACTTAGGTCACACATTTTCGGTCCACTTGAAAAAAAAGCTAATGGCGCTACGCTTTGGAACTTATCCCTCACTTTCAGACGCCCCAAGGTGGAAAAATATTACCTCAAAAGAGTGCCGCCTGTGTGGTAATCATAAGGAAGACTTCATACATCTGATATGTATATGTCCGAAACTCCATCTAGCACGAGTCACTTTGTTAAAGGAAGCCTTCCAGATTAGAGGAATAGGATCTTGCAGGTCTTGATCCGTCAGACCCCAGGATGAACTGCAAACTGGTTAAGTTTCTTTATAAACACGAACAGGCTCTGAAGCTTAAATCTTTAAGTGAGGGTCAATCCACTGAAGAACAAACGTCTGCTGCAATCTAGTCCGCCTGTATGTCAGCTCAATGACTGAATTTACTGCTGTACATACCCAGCTGGAATCACGTATGATCATTAATGGTCTATTGACTGGTAGTAAAACAAGATGCCTTGGACTTGACTACTAATTCATAATATTATTTTAATTGTAAAGAAAATTAATAAGTGTAAGTTAAACTACGTCAATCAACTCAAAACTTGTACAAATAATTTTATTATATAGGGTTTTTGAGAGCACTTTGATACTTGAGGGTCGGTGTTTTATAATTGTGCGAAATTACATTGACAAAATAATTTTTAAGTATGTTCTTAATCAATGCTCTGAAGTTATAGATTGCTTTTTTTACTGTAATGATTTTAATTAACTGTACAGTTAATAAATAAAAAAATAAATAAATAAATAAGCACGAGTGACTGAGTGAAAAGCACTGTACTGTTTCCACGATCCCTGAGGGGTCAGGGTTGTCATGTTCGATAGTTGCCAGAAACTATTCACTCCTTGGTAAGAGGGGCTAATAGTGGCACTATGAGCTAGTTGGTCTACAGACTAAAATATCCTTTGGGGGTGTCTGGAATAAGTCTGGACACCAATCCCTTAGCTTATGTTGTCTAAGCGTGCAGATCCTATATAGATTTGAAGGAAGTACACAACATAATAATGTCAATGCCTTAAACCTAGTTAAGCTGTGCTTCTCCTTTATACTACCTGCTATATTTATTGTGGGACTCCCACCTCGATCACGGAAAAAGATTGAAGCATGTGAATCTATGAAAGATTCAATAATAGGGAACTTGGCATTCCACCTACAACATCAACATAAGTGAGAAACCTTGGAGTGATTATGGATTTCAGCTGATCCTTGATTTCCCAAATAAAGAAATTCATAAGAAGCGCTCTTTGCACCATGCATCCCTTAAGACACATTTTCCTAGATTTTTAACAAAGTTTCAGGCTACCGGATCCCTTGTTCTCTAATGCCTTGGCCAAACACATGCAAAAACAATTGATGGACAGAATGCAGAACAATGTCATACATTCACCCCAGTACAGAGATCTGGGCCTAAATCCATTGTTTTTTTGCTCCCGATGTGTTGGAACCGGGTTTACCGAGTCCGCCACGGTAGCATGGCGCAAAGCGGGAAAGCACGCGAAGGCAATGTGTAAGGCAGTTGTGCAGCACACTCTTACTCTGACTCAGAAATGCGAACGCAATAACATGACACCACACCAGGCTTTTGTATTTAAAATCAAGATCTTTTATAAATAAATTAAGTTGGCATCAGATGAGGTAGATTAATTCAGATTTGCATTCCAATTCATTGCATTACTCAACTGGTGCACATTTTAAATAAAGCATCATAGCTCATCAACATTGTAGGCCACTAAGAGGCCGCAGGAATTATCTCCTACACGTAGCACTTAATAATGATCTCAAGGTACGTTAATAAAACAGGGGCCTAGACATGCAGTTCACTTTAGCATATTCAATTACTTAAAAGAAGGCTTTTCACTTTACATTTAAATAGGCCTGCATTAATCTAGGCGCGCCCACATTCAGTACAGTGGGCGTCGCAATTCCAGTACACCTGTAACATAAAACACTTCAACTCAATTCAAGTAAATACTTTCCCCCTGTGGTAAAAGACTTCGCAGTTAAAAGCATGGCCTAGGCAGTAATTACAATAGGCATCTGCAATAAGTTATTAAATACTGTAGGGAACCCCTCGACATGTCCAGTATCCTGGGGCTTCTAAGACCCTTAGGGGTTAACTCTAGGCTAGGCCCACTCCTCTCCGGGACCTCGCCTCATGGGGAAAGTGTACCCAATTAATTATAGGGTTAATGGTGGCCCCCGGCCCCCAGTGGCGTTTTGTGGGCCCTAGGGGCCTCCTGGGCTCACCTGTCGCTGGTTTGTTGGTTGCGCTTCCTTTGCGACTGGCACTCCCCCAGGCCCGGCCCGTGTTCTGGAGGGCGGGGCCCGGTCGGGGTGCTTCGGCCTTCAGGCCGGACTGTCGGGACATTGCGGGGGCCGGTATCACCTTCCTCCGGCCCCCGGGATCAAGGGGATGCAGCTGCGGCACGTTGCGGGGGCCGGGATCACCTTCCTCCGGCCCCCGGGTTCAGGTAAGGTCTGTGCGCAGGCTCGGGGTCTTGGGGAAGGGAGCGGGAGCCGGCAGTCCTCTCCGGCCGGCTCCCCGTCTCCCTCTGCACTGCCGGGGCTCTTCCCGGGCTTCCGTCGGCGCTGGGGGCGTGACCGGGGCCGGCGCCCAATCGTTGCGCGGCCTTCCTGGGGTCACACCCGGCGACCCCGGTTGCCTGGAGACGGCATCGGCGGGGCCTGGAGGCCGCGTTGATCGCGCTGGCGATTTCTTGGGCCGCGACGGCGGCGGGGGCAATTTCTTCGGCCGCGACGGCGGCGGGGACAATTTCTTCGGCCGCGACGGTGGCGGGGACAATTTCTTCGGCCGCGACGGCGGCGATGAGGGCCCAGGGCCCAGTGGCAATTTCTTCGGCCGCGACGGCGGCGATGAGGGCAATCTGTGGAGGCTTCAGTGAGGGCGCGGACGGCGCACCTCACCACAGAAACTCGAGGGGCTTCCCTCACCTCAGCGCTCCCTTCAGTGAGGGCGCGACGGCGCACCTCACCTCACGGCACTTCTCCTCAGGCGGCGACGGCCGCGGCGGTGATCTCTACACAAGGTCAGTGACCTGGGGGTGCCAGAAAGCAGGACGCACCAGCAGCCTGTGGGCAGGGCTGACTGGAAAAGTACTTGGGGGCAGCCCAGTAGTAGGCAGGAATAGTGAGGGGGTGAAGGTCTAGCGCTTCAGGGTACGGCGCTTTACCTGGTGATCCCCAGTTGGGCAGTTTAGGCTTCAGGCCTGGCTGGACGGTCAGGCCTCCTCAAATTAAGGCGTCTTGCGACTGCTCCAGCTTGGTTGCTTCTTAGGCGCTTCTGGTGATGAGTTTCTTGTCAGAAGTTCCTTAGTATAAGTTTCTTGTCAGAGTTTCTTGTCAGAAGTTTCTTGTCATGAGGGGGGGAATGAGTTGGTGGTCTGGGAGTGCTTGATGTTCCTCCCCGCACGCTGAAGGTGGTTCCCTGGGTCCCCTCACACTGGGCAAGGTCAGTGGGTGGTGGGCGTTCCTCAGCTATCTTACTCCAGCAGGGCCTCAGCCCTGTCAGCAGCAGTAGTGTAGGTCTCCCCCCTAGGCCCTAAAGCCTATACTCCGGCGGAGGTTCTCCCAGGTTCAGTGGTGCCTCATCAACTGACTAAACCCAACTGACTAAAAGTTTTCCCTCCAAGCCTTTTATACTCGTAGGTCAGGTGACTCTCCCAAAGGCGGCAAAACATAACTCCTCCCACAGCCCGGAAGGTTCTGGAACCTTCTACATGCCTGGCTATGTGGCCCAGAGGCGGGGACGGAATGGATACTGTATCCCTATGTCCCAGCCTGACCCTGGATACTAGTGTGTATGCGTGTAAGGCCCCTCTGCAGTAGCAGGGACCTGTGGCAGCCATCTTGAGTGAGTTTCATACATGGTAAAACGGCTAGGGGAAAAACGAAACATTTCTGGGAAAAAGGGCCAAGTCCAACACAACCCCCTCCCAGCCAAAAGCCAGGGTAGACCGATCAATGCCTTGATGGGCTTCCCTGCTTCGGGCGAGAAAACTTGGACGCGGGCCTTTTCCCCAGCTGCAGGAAGGTCCTGCAGGTCCTTCTCCACTCTGGAACCCGGTGGTTCCCTCTCTCCAACCTCCCTGGACCAACGAAGCCACCCCACTGGCGCTCCCTAATTGGCTGCAGCCAGGACCGGGCGCTAGGCCGTCCAGATGTCTCTGGCCCTTGCGGTCTCACAGAGCGGGGGCAGTAGCCCCAGGCCCGTTGGCCACTCTCCTTCTCCTCCTTGCAGTTCCAAACTGCCACTGGTCCACCCACCTGGGGTCCGCACCCTCAGGCTGACCAGCAGTCAGGGGCGAGGCTCTCCTCCCCCTACCTCTCCTTCTGGGGTTCCGCCCTCTCCTCCTATGCGGGGCACCCTCAGACCACCACTCTCTCACTCTTCCAGGGCCGTGACCCTGCATCCGATCCACCAACCCAGGGTCTAAACCCTTAGGTTGCCCCGGTGCCAGAGGCGAGTCCTCCCTTCCTCTGCACCCCCTCCCAGAGTTCAGCACCCTCCCACCTGGAGAAGCACCCCTGGGAGTCAGCTCCGGAGGGACACTGCTTACAGATGTCCCTCCCGCCAAGTCAGGCAGCCCCTGAACCTGGCACCCCAACCCAGGATCTAAATCCTGTGGCTGGGCAGACCCCAGAACCCCTGGAGCTCTGAATACATACGCCCCGGGTTCTCCTGTCACTGGGGGATCCCCTACCATGGATGGCCCATCGGGACAGCCTAGGCTCCCAACCTGGGGTTCCCTTATGGAACTCTCCAGGCCCTGAGACTGCGGTTGGGGCACCTCGGGACACCTCCCCGTCTCACTCCTTCCTATGGATAGGATGTGAGGCCCTACAACCCGCTCACTATCCTGGGACCTAGCTGGGCTATTCTCCACCTCTCCCACCTCGCTGGGTTGGAAGATCCCTGCACCACTCCCTTCAGGATCACTCCCCAAACTGGCTATCACCTCTCTTGGTAGATCAAATTTGGGCTCCTGTGGAACCCCAGCAGGTACGCTGCCACCATTCACTTTGCCCTGCATCTCCATCTGCAAGGCTCGGAGCTCTAGTTCCTTCAGGCTAAGCTCATGTGCAAGCTTCCTTTCCTCCATGGCTAGCCTTGCCTGTTCAATCAATCAATCAATCAATCACAGAATTTGTAGAGCGCACTACTTACCCGCGAGGGTCTCAAGGTGCTGGGGGGAGGGAAGGGGGGGGGATGCTGCTACTGGTCGAACAGCCAGGTCTTGAGTAGCCTCCTGAAGGTCAGCAGGTCTTGGGTCTTTCGTAGGCTTAGTGGAAGGGTGTTCCAGGTCTTGGTGGCGAGGTGTGAGAAGGATCTGCCGCCGGTGGTTGTTCTTCGAATGCGGGGGATGGTGGCGAGGGAGAGGTCGGCGGAGCGGAGCTGGCGGTTGGGGACGTAGAAGAAGAGTCGTCTGTTGAGGTAGGCTGGGCCAGTTTTGTGGAGTGCCTTGTGTGCGTGGGTGAGGAGTTTGAAGGTGATCCTCCTGTCGACGGGGAGCCAGTGCAGGTTCCTCAAGTGGGGGGTGATGTGGCTGTGGCGTGGTACATCGAGGATCAGTCGTGCGGAGGCGTTTTGTATGCATTGCAGTCGCTTGATGAGCTTGGCCGGGGCTCCCGCGTAGAGGGCGTTCCCATAGTCTAGTCTGCTACTGACGAGGGCCTGGGTGACTGTTCCTCTTGTGTCTGTCGGGATCCACCTGTAGATCTTGCGAAGCATGCGGAGTGTGTTGAAGCAGGAGGAGGAGACTGCGTTGACTTGCTTGGTCATGGAGAGCGTTGAGTCGAGGATGACTCCCAGGTTGCGTGCGTGGTCGGTGGGTGTCGGGGCTGCTCCCAGCGTCGTTGGCCACCAGGAGTCGTCCCAGGCTGAGGGGTTGGAGCCGAGGATGAGGACCTCCGTTTTGTCCGTGTTCAGCTTTAGTCGGCTGATCTTCATCCAATCGGCGACGGCCTTCATTCCGTCATGGAGTTTGGCTTTGGCGGCGAGGGGGTCCTTGGTGAGGGAGAGGATCAGTTGAGTGTCGTCGGCGTAGGAGATAATGTTGAGGTTGTGTTGTCTGGCGATGCGTGCGAGCGGGGCCATGTAGATGTTGAACAGTGTTGGGCTGAGGGACGATCCCTGGGGTACGCCGCAGATGATCTCGGAGGCTTCGGATCGGAAAGGTGGGAGGCGGACTCTCTGGGTTCTGCCGTCGAGGAAGGAGGTGGTCCATTCCAGGGCCTTGTCTCGGATCCCTGCGTCGTGGAGGTGTGCGCGTAGAGTGCGGTGGCAGACAGTGTCGAAGGCGGCGGAGAGGTCCAGCAGGATGAGGGCTGAGGTCTCACCATTGTCCAGCAGGATCCTGATGTCGTCGGTGGCGGTGATGAGGGCAGTCTCAGTGCTGTGGTTGCTGCGGAACCCTGATTGGGATGGGTCCAGGATGCTGTTTTCTTCGAGGTATCGGGTTAGCTGTTTGTTGACGATCTTCTCGATGACCTTGGCTGGGAACGGAAGCAGAGAGATGGGCCGGAAGTTCTTGAGGTCTCTCGGGTCCGCCTTGGGTTTTTGAGTAGGGCGTTGATCTCTGCGTGTTTCCAGCTCTCTGGGAAGGTCGCGGTCTCGAAGGAGAGGTTGATGATGTTGCACAGGTGGGGTGCGATGGAGCTGCTGGCTTTGTTGAAGATGTGGTGCGGGAAAGGGTCTGACGGGGAGCCGGAGTGTATTGTGCTCATGGTCTTGATGGTGTCCTCGATGTTCACGCTGGCCCAGGCTGGCAGGGGGTCGTGGTCGATGGTGTGTGGCGGGTCTGGTGTATCGATCTTAGTTGGGGTTGTCTGGGTGTTGAAGCTGTCGTGGATGTCGGCGATCTTGCGGTGAAAGAAGGTGGCGAGGGAATCGCACAGGGGTTGCGACAGCAGGATGTCGTTGGTGTTGGAGCTGGGATTGGAGAGTTCCTTCACGATGTTGAAAAGCTCCTTGCTGTTGTGTGCGTTGTTGTCGAGGCGGTCTTTGAAGGAGATTCTCTTGGCGGACCTGATGAGGTGGTGGTGGTTACGGATGGCGTCTTTGTGGGCTGTGTGGCTGTCCGGTGTCTTAACGCTGTGCCATTTCTTCTCTAGTTTCCGGCAGGTACGCTTGGAAGCTAGGAGTTCCGAGGTGAACCAGCTGGCTCTTTTGGTGGTGTCGCTGTAGGTGAGCTTTTTCAGCGGGGCGAGGGTGTTGGCGCAGTCGTCCATCCATCGTCTGAGGTTGCAGGCAGTGTCGTCGGTGTTGGATGGGTCGGAGGGAGGGCTGAGAGTGAGGGTTGCCCGTAGTTGGTCTTCGGTGACTTTGCTCCAGCAGCGGCGTGGGATCTGTTGGGTGCGGTGGTGTGTGGTGGGTTTCTGGAAGGTGAAATGGATGCAGCGGTGGTCGGTCCAGAGGAGTTCCGTGGTGTGGCTGAAGGAGACGTGGGAGCTTGAGGAGAAGATGGGGTCAAGCGTGTGGCCGGCGGAGTGGGTCGGTGTTGTGATGAGCTGGCTCAGGCCGAAGATGGCGAGGCTGTCGATCAGGGTGGTGGAGTTGCTGTCGTTGTTGTTCTCCAGGTGAAAGTTCAGGTCTCCGAGGAGGATGTAGTCGGTAGAGGTCAGGGCGTGCGTGCTGATGAAGTCGGCGATGGAGTCGCTGAACTGGGGTCGGGGCCCAGGGGGTCTGTAGACAAGGGTGCCTCTAAGGGTGGTGTTGGGGTCCGTGTGGATCTGGAAGTGCATGTGTTCGGCGGTGCTGAGAGTGTCGTCGGTGCTGGTCGAGACCCTGATGGTGTTCTTGTGGACGATGGCGATTCCTCCTCCTACTGCGTTGACGCGGTCTCTGCGGGTGATCTTATAGCCGTCTGGGATGGCTATGGCGATGTCGGGGGCGGAGGAGTCGTTCATCCAGGTCTCTGTCAGGAAGGCGACGTCTGGTGATGATGTGTCGAGCAGGTCCCAGAGCTCGACGGCGTGTTTGCGTGCGGAGCGGGTGTTCAGTAGGATGCACCGGAGGTGGTTGAGGTCCTTCTTGGCAGGCGCCTCGGTGGCTCTGAGGCTGGTGTAGCTGCAGTTCCGGCAGCTGAAAGGACCATGGGTGCGTTTCGGGGCGGCCTTGTAGCAGTTGTGCGTCCGTCCGGGGTTGAGGGCGTGGAGTGTGGTGGCATCGTATCGGCGTCGGTCCTCAAGGCTGGAGCGGGGGCGCGTGGTCCAGGGGTTCTGGCGCTGGGCGCGGTCCAGTCGCGGACGGGCGCAGACGGGCTTGCCTTAGGCGCGCCAGCGGCGCGCCCGCTGCGCACGTCCGCTGCGCGGCCGCACAGCGGCCGCCATATATGGGGAGGTGGGAGGGAGGAGCAGCTGGGAGGCGGGAGGCAGGGGCAGCGAATGGTCAGTCAAGGGGCGGGGCCGCAGGGACGCAGCGGCGGGAATGGAGAGAGGCAGCGGGGGCACAGAAGGAAAAATGGGGAGAAAGCAAACAGAGAAATACGGGCACAGTACAATGGGGCAGCGAGGGTACAGAAGGAAAAAAGGAGAGAAAGCAAACAGAGAAATACGGGCACAGTACAATGGGGCAGCGAGGGGCACAGAAGGAAAAATGGGGAGAAAGCAAACAGAGAAATACGGGCACAGTACAATGGGGCAGCGAGGGGTACAGAAGGAAAAAAGGAGAGAAAGCAAACAGAGAAATACGGGCACAGTACAATGGGGCAGCGAGGGGTACAGAAGGAAAAAAAGGAGAGAAAGCAAACAGAGAAATACGGGCACAGTACAATGGGGCAGCGAGGGCACAGAAGGAAAAAAGGAAAGAAAGCAAACAGAGAAATACGGGCACAGTACAATGGGGCAGCGAGGGGCACAGAAGGAAAAATGGGAGAAAGCAAACAGAGAAATACGGGCACAGTACAATGGGGCAGCGAGGGGCACAGAAGGAAAAAAGGAGAGAAAGCAAACAGAGAAATACGGGGACAGTACAATGGGGCAGCGAGGGGCACAGAAGGAAAAATGGGGAGAAAACAAACAGAGAAATACGGTCGCAGTACAATGGGGCAGCGAGGGGCACAGAAGGAAAAGAGGAGAGAAAGCAAACAGAGAAATACGGGCACAGTACAATGGGGCAGCGAGGGGTACAGAAGGAAAAAAGGAGAGAAAGCAAACAGAGAAATACGGTCACAGTACAATGGGGCAGCGAGGGGCACAGAAGGAAAAAAGGAGAGAAAGCAAACAGAGAAATACGGGCACAGTACAATGGGGCAGCGAGGGGCACAGAAGGAAAAAAGGAGAGAAAGCAAACAGAGAAATACGGGCACAGTACAATGGGGCAGCGAGGGGCACAGAAGGAAAAAAGGAGAGAAAGCAAACAGAGAAATACGGGCACAGTACAATGGGGCAGCGAGGGGCACAGAAGGAAAAATGGAGAGACAAAAAGCAAGAAATACGGGCACCGAGGCCACAAGCGGAGGGGCGAGCTTACCAGCAGCAGCAGCGGGCGGACAACACAGGCGGAGCTGTGTGGTGGGGGAGCGACCTACCTGGCAAGGTCAAGGGTCGCTCTCCTCGCGCGCAGCGGCCGCCATATATGGGGAGGTGGGAGGGAGGAGCAGCTGGGAGGCGGGAGGCAGGGGCAGCGAATGGTCAGTCAAGGGGGCGGGGCCGCAGGGGACGCAGCGGCGGGAATGGAGAGAGGCAGCGGGGGCACAGAAGGAAAAATGGGGAGAAAGCAAACAGAGAAATACGGGCACAGTACAATGGGGCAGCGAGGGGCACAGAAGGAAAAAAGGAGAGAAAGCAAACAGAGAAGAGAAATACGGGCACAGTACAATGGGGCAGCGAGGGGCACAGAAGGAAAAATGGGGAGAAAGCAAACAGAGAAATACGGGCACAGTACAATGGGGCAGCGAGGGGCACAGAAGGAAAAATGGGGAGAAAGCAAACAGAGAAATACGGGCACAGTACAATGGGGCAGCGAGGGGCACAGAAGGAAAAAAGGAGAGAAAGCAAACAGAGAAATACGGGCACAGTACAATGGGGCAGCGAGGGCACAGAAGGAAAAATGGGGAGAAAGCAAACAGAGAAATACGGGCACAGTACAATGGGGCAGAGAGGGGCACAGAAGGAAAAAAGGAGAGAAAGCAAACAGAGAAATACGGGCACAGTACAATGGGGCAGCGAGGGGCACAGAAGGAAAAATGGGGAGAAAACAAACAGAGAAATACGGTCGCAGTACAATGGGGCAGCGAGGGGCACAGAAGGAAAAAAGGAGAGAAAGCAAACAGAGAAATACGGGCACAGTACAATGGGGCAGCGAGGGCACAGAAGGAAAAATGGGGAGAAAACAAACAGAGAAATACGGTCGCAGTACAATGGGGCAGCGAGGGGCACAGAAGGAAAAAAGGAGAGAAAGCAAACAGAGAAATACGGGCACAGTACAATGGGGCAGCGAGGGGCACAGAAGGAAAAAGGAGAGAAAGCAAACAGAGAAGTACGGGCACAGTACAATGGGGCAGCGAGGGCACAGAAGGAAAAAGGAGAGAAAGCAAACAGAGAAATACGGGCACAGTACAATGGGGCAGCGAGGGGCACAGAAGGAAAAAAGGAGAGAAAGCAAACAGAGAAATACGGGCACAGTACAATGGGGCAGCGAGGGGCACAGAAGGAAAAATGGAGAGACAGAAAGCAAGAAATACGGGCACCGAGGCCACAAGCGGAGGGGCGAGCTTACCAGCAGCAGCAGCGGGCGGACAACACAGGCGGAGCTGTGTGGTGGGGAGCGACCTACCTGGCAAGGTCAAGGGTCGCTCTCCTCACCGCGCAGCGGCCGCCATATATGGGGAGGTGGGAGGGAGGAGCAGCTGGGAGGCGGGAGGCAGGGGCAGCGAATGGTCAGTCAAGGGGGCGGGGCCGCAGGGACGCAGCGGCGGGAATGGAGAGAGGCAGCGGGGGCACAGAAGGAAAAATGGGGAGAAAGCAAACAGAGAAATACGGGCACAGTACAATGGGGCAGCGAGGGGTACAGAAGGAAAAAAGGAGAGAAAGCAAACAGAGAAATACGGGCACAGTACAATGGGGCAGCGAGGGGCACAGAAGGAAAAAAGGAGAGAAAGCAAACAGAGAAATACGGGCACAGTACAATGGGGCAGCGAGGGGCACAGAAGGAAAAATGGGGAGAAAGCAAACAGAGAAATACGGGCACAGTACAATGGGGCAGCGAGGGCACAGAAGGAAAAAAAGGAAAGAAAGCAAACAGAGAAATACGGGCACAGTACAATGGGGCAGCGAGGGGCACAGAAGGAAAAAAGGAGAGAAAGCAAACAGAGAAATACGGGCACAGTACAATGGGGCAGCGAGGGGCACAGAAGGAAAAATGGAGAGACAGAAAGCAAGAAATACGGGCACCGAGGCCACAAGCGGAGGGGCGAGCTTACCAGCAGCAGCAGCGGGCGGACAACACAGGCGGAGCTGTGTGGTGGGGGAGCGACCTACCTGGCAAGGTCAAGGGTCGCTCTCCTCACCGCGCAGCGGCCGCCATATATGGGGAGGTGGGAGGGAGGAGCAGCTGGGAGGCGGGAGGCAGGGGCAGCGAATGGTCAGTCAAGGGGCGGGGCCGCAGGGGATGCAGCGGCGGGAATGGAGAGAGGCAGCGGGGGCACAGAAGGAAAAATGGGGAGAAAGCAAACAGAGAAATACGGGCACAGTACAATGGGGCAGCGAGGGGTACAGAAGGAAAAAAGGAGAGAAAGCAAACAGAGAAATACGGGCACAGTACAATGGGGCAGCGAGGGGCACAGAAGGAAAAAGGAGAGAAAGCAAACAGAGAAATACGGGCACAGTACAATGGGGCAGCGAGGGGCACAGAAGGAAAAATGGGGAGAAAGCAAACAGAGAAATACGGGCACAGTACAATGGGGCAGCGAGGGGCACAGAAGGAAAAAAGGAGAGAAAGCAAACAGAGAAATACGGGCACAGTACAATGGGGCAGCGAGGGGCACAGAAGGAAAAAAGGACAGAAAGCAAACAGAGAAATACGGGCACAGTACAATGGGGCAGCGAGGGGCACAGAAGGAAAAATGGAGAGACAGAAAGCAAGAAATACGGGCACCGAGGCCACAAGCGGAGGGGTGAGCTTACCAGCAGCAGCAGCGGGCGGACAACACAGGCGGAGCTGTGTGGTGGGGGAGTGACCTACCTGGCAAGGTCAAGGGTCGCTCTCCTCACCGCGCAGCGGCCGCCATATATGGGGAGGTGGGAGGGAGGAGCAGCTGGGAGGCGGGAGGCAGGGGCAGCGAATGGTCAGTCAAGGGGCGGGGCCGCAGGGACGCAGCGGCGGGAATGGAGAGAGGCAGCGGGGGCACAGAAGGAAAAATGGGGAGAAAGCAAACAGAGAAATACGGGCACAGTACAATGTGGCAGCGAGGGGTACAGAAGGAAAAAAGGAGAGAAAGCAAACAGAGATATACGGGCACAGTACAATGGGGCAGCGAGGGGCACAGAAGGAAAAAAGGAGAGAAAGGAAACAGAGAAATACGGGCACAGTACAATGGGGCAGCGAGGGGCACAGAAGGAAAAATGGGGAGAAAGCAAACAGAGAAATACGGGTACAGTACAATGGGGCAGCGAGGGCACAGAAGGAAAAAAGGAGAGAAAGCAAACAGAGAAATACGGGCACAGTACAATGGGGCAGCGAGGGGCACAGAAGGAAAAAAGGAGAGAAAGCAAACAGAGAAATACGGGCACAGTACAATGGGGCAGCGAGGGCCACAGAAGGAAAAAAGGAGAGAAAGCAAACAGAGAAATACGGGCACAGTACAATGGGGCAGCGCTCCCTTTCCATCCTAGCAAGTTCTAATGTTAATCTCCTCTGCTTCCTTCTGTCCTCAAATTCCTCTGCCGACAACCTCCCCCCTGACGCCCTACTGCCTGCCCTGGAACGTCTTCCTGGCAACACATTCTCGCTAACATCAATGTGCAGTAGGTCCAGTTCTCCTGGGTTGTCTGCCTCCCCCTGCTCCTCGTCCCCTCTTCCCTCCGGGTGGGCCATTACCCATGCCCTCAAAGCTTCCTGAAGCACCTCCTTCCTGGCGCCTCGCTTGACGGCCACCCCCCTCTCTAGGCAGAACTCCTTGAGCTGTGTCACCGTATACCTTTCTAGGTTGGCTAACTCAAACTCCATCCTCCTAGGTGGGGTCCCAGACAATTTAAGGAAGGGGTTCTAGACTGTAGGTAACAGGTCTAACGCAGGAATGTACACAATCGGCAATTACCAAAGAATTCCTAGCACTTTCATTACAATAGGTGTCTAATTGCGGCGCACACTGAGTCACTGTAGGGTGCTGCACAAGCACCAGTCCTTATCCAACCGCTGAACACCAAATGTTGGAACCGGGTTTACCGAGTCCGCCACGGTAGCATGGCGCGAAGCTGGAAAGCACGCGAAGGCAATGTGTAAGGCAGTTGTGCAGCACACTCTTACTCTGACTCAGAAATGCGAACGCAATAACATGACACCACACCAGGCTTTTGTATTTAAAATCAAGATCTTTTATAAATAAATTAAGTTGGCATCAGATGAGGTAGATTAATTCAGATTTGCATTCCAATTCATTGCATTACTCAACTGGTGCACATTTTAAATAAAGCATCATAGCTCATCAACATTGTAGGCCACTAAGAGGCCGCAGGAATTATCTCCTACACGTAGCACTTAATAATGATCTCAAGGTACGTTAATAAAACAGGGGCCTAGACATGCAGTTCACTTTAGCATATTCAATTACTTAAAAGAAGGCTTTTCACTTTACATTTAAATAGGCCTGCATTAATCTAGGCGCGCCCACATTCAGTACAGTGGGCGTCGCAATTCCAGTACACCTGTAACATAAAACACTTCAACTCAATTCAAGTAAATACTTTCCCCCTGTGGTAAAAGACTTCGCAGTTAAAAGCATGGCCTAGGCAGTAATTACAATAGGCATCTGCAATAAGTTATTAAATACTGTAGGGAACCCCTCGACTTGTCCAGTATCCTGGGGCTCTAAGACCCTTAGGGGTTAACTCTAGGCTAGGCCCACTCCTCTCCGGGGCCTCGCCTCATGGGGAAAGTGTACCCAATTAATTATAGGGTTAATGGTGGCCCCCGGCCCCCAGTGGCGTTTTGTGGGCCCTAGGGGCCTCCTGGGCTCACCTGTCGCTGGTTTGTTGGTTGCGCTTCCTTTGCGACTGGCACTCCCCCAGGCCCGGCCCGTGTTCTGGAGGGCGGGGCCCGGTCGGGGTGCTTCGGCCTTCAGGCCGGACTGTCGGGACGTTGCGTGGGCCGGTATCACCTTCCTCCGGACCCCGGGATCAAGGGGATGCAGCTGCGGCACGTTGCGGGGGCCGGGATCACCTTCCTCCGGCCCCCGGGTTCAGGTAAGGTCTGTGCGCAGGCTCGGGGTCTTGGGGAAGGGAGCGGGAGCCGGCAGTCCTCTCCGGCCGGCTCCCCGTCTCCCTCTGCACTGCCGGGGCTCTTCCCGGGCTTCCGTCGGCGCTGGGGGCGTGACCGGGGCCGGCGCCCAATCGTTGCGCGGCTGGAGACGGCGTCGGCGGGGCCTGGAGGCCGCGTTGATCGCGCTGGCGATTTCTTGGGCCGCGACGGCGGCGGGGACAATTTCTTCGGCCGCGACGGCGGCGGGGACAATTTCTTCGGCCACGACGGCGGCGATGAGGGCCCAGGGCCCAGTGGCAATTTCTTCGGCCGCGACGGCGGCGATGAGGGCAATCTGTGGAGGCTTCGGTGAGGGCGCGGACGGCGCACCTCACCACAGAAACTCGAGGGGCTTCCCTCACCTCAGCGCTCCCTTCGGTGAGGGCGCGACGGCGCACCTCACCTCACGGCACTTTTCCTCAGGCGGCGACGGCCGCGGCGGTGATCTCTATACAAGGTCAGTGACCTGGGGGTGCCAGAAAGCAGGACGCACCAGCAGCCTGTGGGCAGGGCTGACTGGAAAAGTACTTGGGGGCAGCCCAGTAGTAGGCAGGAATAGTGAGGGGGTGAAGGTCTAGCGCTTCAGGGTACGGCGCTTTACCTGGTGATCCCCAGTTGGGCAGTTTAGGCTTCAGGCCTGGCTGGACGGTCAGGCCTCCTCAAATTAAGGCGTCTTGCGACTGCTCCAGCTTGGTTGCTTCTTAGGCGCTTCTGGTGATGAGTTTCTTGTCAGAAGGTCCTTAATATAAGTTTCTTGTCAGAGTTTCTTGTCAGAAGTTTCTTGTCATGAGGGGGGGAATGAGTTGGTGGTCTGGGAGTGCTTGATGTTCCTCCCGCACGCTGAAGGTGGTTCCCTGGGTCCCCTCACACTGGGCAAGGTCAGTGGGTGGTGGGCGTTCCTCAGCTATCTTACTCCAGCAGGGCCTCAGCCCTGTCAGCAGCAGTAGTGTAGGTCTCCCCCTAGGCCCTAAAGCCTATACTCCGGCGGAGGTTCTCCCAGGATCAGTGGTGCCTCATCAACTGACTAAACCCAACTGACTAAAAGTTTTCCCTCCAAGCCTTTTATACTCCTAGGTCAGGTGACTCTCCCAAAGGCGGCAAAACATAACTCCTCCCACAGCCCGGAAGGTTCTGGAACCTTCTACATGCCTGGCTATGTGGCCCAGAGGCGGGGACGGAATGGATACTGTATCCCTATGTCCCAGCCTGACCCTGGCTACTAGTGTGTATGCGTGTAAGGCCCCTCTGCAGTAGCAGGGACCTGTGGCAGCCATCTTGAGTGAGTTTCATACATGGTAAAACGGCTAGGGGAAAAACGAAAAATTTCTGGGAAAAAGGGCCAAGTCCAACACCATGCCATTCCAGTTTGAACCCAACCATATGCAAATCAGTCTTGACCCTGCGCCCAATGGAAACAGTCCAGCCCGAACTGCCAGGCCAGGTCTTCCCTGGACTGGAAACAAGCATCCTAGGACCGGGTTCGTGGTTTCAACCCTCATCAGCCAGGATAGCTTGACTCCAGTGGCATGAAGAGCAGGGGACCCACGTCTGGGCATACCCGTCCCACTTGGGGTGACAAATGCAAAAACAACAATTGATGGACAGAATGCTGGGTTAAAACTGGGGTGGCATGGTGAGCAAAAGAATGACGGATTTAACCGAGATCTATTGACTGGGGGTGAATGTTTGATTTGCTCTGCATTCTGTCCATCATCTGTGTGTCTTTGACCAAATACATGGGCATAAAGGCTCCTAATTGTAACAATACAAAGAATCCAAAATTGGGGCAACATAAGTGTTACACATCTATATGACCAGCCCTAGAAGCACTTCATTCATTTCCCATCACTAGACTTCCAACTTTCAAGACCCAGTGCATCGTCCATATGGCCATTAGAGGCAAAGGCCCAACTTTCATCTAACTAAAGCACAAAACATATTCACAGAAGAGAACACTCCTCTGTAGGCTGGTACCACAGCCCAGCACTGCATTTTTTAAATGAGTGCATTGTGGGACAGACAGCACCCACATGCCATTTCTTCTTTGGCTGCACCACACAATCCTGCTTGTTGATTCAGCCCTCTGATTCGATTCAATGGGTGCTACCCTTTATGTGTAGCATCTAATCACGCATTAGGTCTCCATAATTTCATTGGATCACAAAATTAGGGCTCTGGATTGGATCCCACATACCCATGTACCTATAGAGTCTGATCTGTCCTTCGCACTGTTTGCCTTAGACAAGTCACTCCATCATTGCTCTTGAACTAACCCTGAGAAGATATACCAAGGTTGGTTGTATAAAGCTCATTTATTGCGTTTCTCTCCTCTGCTGCTCATAGATTATGACTGGTTGTATAACACCCCTTACTTTGAATCGCTGTGCCATATGTGGATTGACTCCTCAGGTACCTGCTATGGCTGGTTGCATAACGTCCATCTAATTGAAGAAATTCGGGGCATATGCTAAATTTAATGCCAGCCTGCACCTTCAAATATAGTGCCCTTGGACCCTGGGCACCTCCTATGGTCAATGTATTTAAACTGGATGACACAGACCACTCCACAGATGATAGGTATATGCATGAATGATCATGTCTCTTCTCACACTTTCTCTTCACACTTGTGGTGACACGAGTTAAGCAGTCTCTCTCTGCCACACATGCTTGACATGAATTAACAAGTTACTTACCTTCGGTAATGCCTTACCTGACAACGACTTTCTAGCCACAGATTCCTTACCTTAGAATATTCCCCAGGCATCAGACTGGATCTAGAAAATCTTGAATAGTACCCCTGCTTGCCAGTAGGTAGCATCAACCAGCTTTGAGCCGACGTCGTAAGCGTCGTCTGCGCCGTCCGCGCCGAATGTGATGTGGGCGGTGCCTATACAGTTTATTTTTGTTACTATTTCTGCACCAGAAGCACATAGCCACGTCAGAAGGCTGATCAACCAGCGTGCAGATTCTAAGGGCCTACAAGGACCTTTCAGGTGGAAAATGTCAGATCACAGAACAGGGAGGATGGGAGGGTTGGTAAGGAATCTGCATCTAGATAGAGTCTCAACCAGATAAGGCATTATCAAAGGTAAGTAACTTGTTCATCTGATAGAGACCTCTAAATGCAGATTCCTTACCTTAGAATAGATACCAAAGCAATACCTCCTTGGAGGCGGGTCTGCCAACTGGTTTAGACCAAAAAATCCTGGAGGACCGAAAGGTTGAAGTGCCCATCTTGATGGACCTGACTGTCAAGCCAGTAGTGTTTGGCAAACGTGTGCAATTATAACCACATAGCAGCCTGACAGATATCCAGGGCAGGAACTCCAGGAGCTAATGTAGTAGATGCAGCTTTGGCCCTGGTTGAATGAGCCTCCACGCCCTCCATGGTATTACTTCTTGGCTAATGCGTAACAGATCTTGATGGAGATGGTCCATTTCTGCACTGCTTGCCCCTTCTTTGTTCTAGTGAATCCTTCAAAGAGTTGATCGTCCACCTGGTGGTCTTCAGTGCAATTGATATATGACAGTGCACATTTAGGGTCCAGATGGTGGATCTATCTTCTCCCCTGGAGGGGCGAGGCGGGGCAAAGAAAGTTGGCAATATTATGTGTTGGCCTACGTGGAAAAGTGTCAAAACCTTTGGCAGATAAGTTCTTAAATAACTTTATTTCAGTCATGAGACCATAAAAGTGCAATTGTGCATAATAAATGATAAATACATTTGATCACAGATCATTAGAATCAGCCATGAGGTATACAATATATATTATCAAAGTTTAGAATATATAAAAAAGAGACTCATTTTAAGATTTGCACAGGATCAAGTAAAATCGGCAAAAGCCACAAAAGGCCATGAAGGGCGATGAGGCCCGCTATGTTGTCTAAAAGGTCCTATATGTAGCGGATACGCAGTAGCAGTTCCTACAATAAAAGTGACATAATTAAAACAAGTTTAGCACACTGGAATTAACGAAACAGCTTATCACAGTGGGAAACAAGACTTGAAAAAATTCCTTCTAATACCCCACATGCAGTACAAGAATTTAGCAAGCAAACAAGCAAACAATGGTCTTGCGTCGGATCTAAGAATACGCAAGGCTTCACCATGCTCTCGGGTACCCAATTGTTTGCATACAGGCATGAGCCACCTTGCTCTTGGGGATGTTTAAGCCTGGCAGGTGAATAAAACATGTGCAATTGATTCTATAGGTGAAAAGCAGCATGGACATGACTGGAGATATACTTAATTGCAAAGCCATGAACTGGTAAAGGAATTTAAAGGAAGAGTTCCGAACCTATATTGCATGTAAAGTTTCCTATCTAGGAGTAACTGGATAATGTCGAGATAGCCTTCCAATGATCTATGCAATTTAAAGGAAACAAATTCTGCTGTTAACATACCCCACGAGGAATTATTATGTTCAGACAAGTATACCCAGACTCAGTACTTGGCTTTCAATTTATATTTGCTGAATGGTGGCAGGGAATTAGTGTTGTCCAAAAGGTCCTTTACCCCAAGAGAATTCAGCAAACATTTCATGTTTTTAAGCCAACTTATCTTGTTAAAAACATCAAGAGTGCTAATTTCCTCCAATGCAATGGCATAGGAATGCAGTTTGGGGGTAGATCTGATCCTCAGCCAAAAAAGCAACAGGCGTAGTTTCGCAATATTAGATATAGATTCATGGTCCAAGTCCAGATTTAGTGGAATTAGAGGAGTGATCTGTGGTAGTAACATCAAGTTCCTCAGGAACTTATTTTCTGCTAGAGTAAGATCAGTCAGCCTCTCAAAACCCCACAACTCGGCCCCATAAGGAGCACAGCTTACAGCTTTAGAATTATAAATTTGAAGAGCCGCAGCGGCTGGTTTGCTGTAAGAGTGCAATGTTCCTTCTTTGGAGCCCCTGTTATTTGCTTAAACCTCAGGGTCCCCTTAGCTATATGTGGGTTCCATCACATACCATCCGAGATTCTTATACCTAGATAGGCAAAGCTACTAACCCTCTCGAGTGGAACACCATTTAGGGTCAAATGGCACTTGTAGGTTTTGTGGGGATTTATCATCATGTACTTAGCTTTTAGTAAATTAATTTCAAGGCCATGCATACCACAGAACACTTTGAACTGATTTAAAAGTATTTGTAAACTTTCTGGAGTTTTAGACACTAATAAGGTGTCGTCTGCAAATAAAAGGGTAAAAAAAAAATCTTTTCCCAACATTGGTGCATCTGCTGGAATCTGTGACAGAAACTCAACTACTTGATTAATATAAAGGGAGAAAAGGGTTGGTGCCAAAACAAAGCCTTGGCGAACGCCCCTATTGAGTTGGATGGGATCAGTACGCTGCCCTTGTTGCCCCAGCGCACAGTGGCGTAGTTAGCCTTGTGGAGGCGAATGATTAAGGACAAGATATCCATAGGCATGCCCATTCCTGATAGTACTCGCCATAATTTAGTATGGGGTACAAGGTCAAAGGCAGTCTTCAGATCAATAAAAGCAATGTAAAGACTCCCTTTGCCAATGACCACCGTTTTCCAGTGTATGAGAAGAAAACGGAACACCTGGTCGATTGTGCCCGTCTTTCGAAGGAATCCCGCTTGATAAGGAGAGAGAACATTATTGTCAACAGTCCAATCCTGAATTTTAGACAAAAGAGAGCGGCAGAGTACCTTTTGGATGGAATCGATAAGGCTAATAGACCTGTAGTTACATGGAAGGCTCCTGTCACCTTTCTTAAAAATAGGGCTTACCTCAGCCCCCTTCCAAGAGTCTGGTATTGGCGTGCCCCCTGCTACAGCATTACAAAGTGTTAAAATATATTCCAACCAGTTGGCTTTATCGTGCAGGAAAAGATCGCCTGGGATTCCATCTCCAGGGGCTTTAGATGGAATGATTGACTCAATCGAAACCAGAATGTCATTCAGAGTAAAAAAGGCATAGGCATTGGCATTGACTAGAGGAAGTACGAAAGCGATTACCTGGGAGCAGGAGGTGTCTGCACATGAGTATAGGGAGCTAAAGTGATCTTTCCAGGCGAGTGCTGAGATGTTGTTAACTAGTGGTTGATGGCTATCGGGGTCCCCTCTAGCAACTAAAGACCAGAATTTTTGGGCACATGCTTCCCCAATAAGTCTCCACTTGGTCTCAGCCCATTCCCTTTTGGCTCTTGTGATAGCTAGCTTATACACCTTTCTTAAAACTCTCACAAGGGGTATATTCTTGGATTTGATTGACATGTAAAGTTGGGTCTTTAGATGTTTTTTATTTGAAAGGTTTTATATAGCGCTGGCTAGACCCGGAGGTATCAGAGCGCTTTACATGAGTATCAGACCATAGTTGCAGGTTACATCGTTACAAAGGTTACACAGTTATTAGAGCATAGCTACATAGTTACATGTTCGGTCGAGACAAACAATAAGGGCATATGCGTAAGGGAAAAAGTAGGCAAGGGAAGCGATTCAGGGGGGAGGGGGTAGGAGCAGGGGAAGTAGACAGCGTATGAAGGAGGGGAAGAGGAGGGGGAGGGTGAGAGACACAGCATGAAAGAAGAGGGGGAGGGTGACGGGGGCACAAACCGGTAGACGAGTAAAAGCTGCGTCCAAAGTCCAGTAAGCTGTGATCCCAGGGGAAGTGATATCATTCCCCCAACTCAGATGCGAGAGGCTCCCTTTACACAGTGGACTCTCTCAGAGGGGTCTCTGAGACTCCAAGGCCTACCTACTGGATCCTTCCCCAAAAGGGGAGAGGGAGTGCTTTGGCAAGGGGCGCCATACCATGCCTCAACTGTGAGTGGCTCCCTTAGCGCTGTGGACTCTCTCAGAGGGATCACTGAGACTCCAGAGTATAAGTAGTTGGATCTTTCCCCAACAAGGGGAGAAGGAGTGCTTAGTTAAAGGGCACAAGGGACAGGGGGCTAGGGGGCGTAGCAGGCAAGGGGAGAGATAAAGGGGGGAGGGGAAAGGAGCAGGGGAAGTAGACAAAGAATGAAAGAGGGAAAGCGGTAGGGGAGGGTGAGAGAGAGAGAGAGAGAGCATGAAAAGAGGGGGGGAGGGTGCTTTACGCGGTTGACTCTCTCAGAGGGGTCTCTAAGACTCCAAGGTCTACCTACTGGATCCTTCCCCAACAAGGGGAGAGGGAGTGCTTTGGTAAGGGGCGCCATACCATGCCTTAGCTGTGCGTGGTTCCCTTGACGCTGTGGACTCTCTCAGAGGGTTCACTGAGACTCCAGAGTAAGAATATTAGATCTTTCCCAAACAAGGGGAGAAGGAGTGCTTAGTCAAAGGGCAACAAGGGACAGGGGGCTAGGAGGAGGGTCGGAACTGGCAGGTCAACAGAGGGGGAACAAACGGCAAAAGAAAATCGCATTAATTACAGAAAGATAACACATACAATACCCGGATAAATTAGCGATCCAGAAAAAGACAGGATCCACGAAAGGCAAGGGTCAGGGAGGACAAAGGGAGGGAGTCAGCGAGTTGAAGAGTCCCACAAAGAAGAGATACGGATAGCAGAAAAGGAAATGAATACGTTGTAGAGTCACTCAGGAGATCAATGCAAACGCAAAAAGCTCAGAATCACAGAATGGTGATATCAAGTACAAAGAACTACTACATATACTTGTGGTTAGAGTTTTAACTATGCAAAATAGTAAATTCACTCAGGGTTCTATTATCACAACGATTAGGATAAAAACGATTGTATGTTACTTATCCACAGAGTGAACGGAGAAATAAGACATCTAAGGGGGTAGAGAGAGGGAGGGGAGGGAGATGAGATAGGTTATAGGAGAGACAGGGACCTTGGGGGGGAGAAAGAGATAAGGCCGTCCAGCTGAGGAGCAATGTCTGAGGGTCGGCAGGATGAAGTCCGACGGACCGAGGGAGAGGACAAGAAACAACAAAATGGTGGCTCCATTCGCGCTCCGCCATTTTGCGCCGTCAGTTCCCAGACACATCACTTGACCGTCACTCTGAAGCATCTCCAACTATGCGGTGATAGGGCAAATTAAGCAGTCACATGTGTGGGCTAGATGCGAAAGAACAAACTCCAAGGAGGCAATCAGTGTCTATAAATCCTCAACGGGAAGGCAGTTCAGGCAGGCCGTTTCATACAAAAATCCTCAGGGGGTAGTCAGTTCAGGCAGGCCATTTCAAACAAGGCCATAAAGGAAAGCCCGCACTCCTTTGGGACCCTCCGCTAGAGATCTCCCCCTAAGACGGTGGGGCTAGGTCCGGGATGTTCTATCTTGGATGCAGGCCTCACGTGGCCCGGGGACCCCAGCCAATCCTCGAGGGGCGCTGTGCTAATCGTCTGACTCTAGAAGTCCTTCGCCGTCCACATCTCTGGTCAGTACTATAATGAGACGGGCACTCGTGGTCACTCTTGTCAAGACCGCGCCGCCTCCCAGGGCCTCATGGGAGCCCCGCTGACCGGCTCTGCAGCCCCTCCTGATGAAGAGGCTACAGCAACTCCTCGTAACTGCTAGGAGGGCTAGGAGTAGATGCAGGGCCCCACCAGGGGCAACGACAGGTCGCCAAGAAGGAGGACACCCATCAGATGTCTACACTCCTTCAAGAACCAGGACTTTTGTGAGTTACTAACCTGGCTACTCTTGTGACTTCGTGAGTGAGCAACAAATCTCAGGGCCAGCTGCTCGAAATGATGACTATGGATATCACTACCCTTATCCAACCCCCCAGTTTCTTTAATTGCACGTTCAACTCTTCTCTATATGCAATTAGTTCCTGCTTGATTAGCTGTAGTTTAATTTCATCCCTTTGAAGTCTGTGCCAGTTAAGGCGGCGTTTGTCATTTGAGGGCGTCAACTCCTTTGTTAGGAGGTGGGCTCTGGTGGTACCAGATGCATCGCCCCAAGGGGATACCAAACTCAGGCATAAGGGGTTGTAATCACTCTCAGTGGTTGTATCAACTGCCTTGTTGTGTACAAGTGGCCAGAGCTGTAAATCGAGCAAAAAGTAATCAATACGACTCGAACCAGTAGGGTAGGTATTTTCTCCCCCAGGATCTGATTTCGACCTTCCATTGGTGGCTCTCAGTCCATACTCCAGAGTGATAGGGTATAGTTGCAAGGCCACTTGAGACTATTTCTTAATTGGTGGAAATTCCAGGGGTGGACTGACCAAAATTTGTCCTCCTCTCTGACCTCACAGGTATCTTTTATGTCCAGGGGTTCTTAGGTCACATTAAAATCTCCTGCTATAACCTAGGGCTGGTAAGAAACCTTATTCTCAAGGGCCTGCAGAGTGGCAGATTTCCCTCCCCCTCTAATGCCTCTAGCGTAAACATTATATATATCAAGGGAGAGACCTGAGGAAATCTTGCAATGATATTGAAAGGATATCTGGGCTATCTGAAGGTAGTTCATAGATTTTGCAGCAAAGCGCTATTTTAACCCATATCAATAAGCCTCACGAGGGGTGCCCTAACTTGGATGCAATTGCGGGACAATGATATGACACAAAGCCGGGCAAATGGACTGGTACTATGCTCCAAGTTTCTTAAAGAATACAAATATCATATGCGTCCTCCTCCTTTAGGGCAGTGGCAGCCTAGGACAGCGAGTCCCCTCCTGAGCATCAGTAACAGTGTCCAGCAGGTGTCACATGTTGCGAGTGATGACGGGCACTTAAGAGCGCTAGGGGCAGAGTTGGCCCCTCCTCCTTTAGGGCAGTGGCAGCCTGGGATAGCGAGTTCTTCCTGAGCAGCAGCAACAGTGTCCAGCGGGCGTCCCGTGTCACGGGGACTTAAGAGCGCTAGGGGCAGTGTTGGCCCCTCCTCCTTTAGAGCAGTGGCAGCCTGGGACAGTGAGTCCCCTCCTGAGCAGCAGCAACAGTGTTCAGCGGGCGTCCTGCATTGCAGGTGATGGCGGGCACTTAAGAGCGCTAGAGGCAGTGTTGGCCCCGCCTCCTTTAGGGTAGTGGCAGCCTTGGACAGTGAGCCTCTCCTGAGCAGCAGCAACAGTGTCCAGTGGGCGTCCCAGATAAGAGGCACAGGTTCAGAGAACCAGTTTGTCTGGGAAGAAGCAGGTGTATGGAGGGTAAACAGAAAGAGGCTGCAGCTCATGGACTCTCCTGGCCAATGTGAAGGACATCAAGAAGACTGTTTTGATTGTCAAAAGTCGAGGGGATCAGCTATGCATTGGTTCAAAGAGAGAACACATCAAAAAGGTTAAAACCAAATCAAGATCCCATTGGGGCATAATGAAATGTTTGGGAGGAAGACGTTTCAGAAAACATGTCACAACAGGTGACTTAAACAGAAGGGGTAGCCCGGCAACCGCAAGAATGCTGAAGATGGCCAAAAGATATCTCTTACCTACGCCCAGAGCAAGGCCTTGCCGGGCTAAGGACAAAACAAACAGCAACACTTTGGAGAGGGGTGCAGAAAGTGGGTCAACGTGTTTCTTAGCACACCAAGCCATAACTTGTCGCAACGGCAAGCGTATACAGTTTTTGTTGATGGGCTGCTGGCTATTAAGGTGACGTCACATACCTCAGGAGTTAGGTCAAATACTCTCAACTGTTGCTGCTTAATCTCTATGCATGAAGGTGGAGAGTATGAACATTCAGGTGGAATACCATGCCCTGTTGCTGCAACAGTAGATCCCCTAGAAAGGGCAGCCTGATTGGAGGGGAGATATTAATGCTGAGGAGTTATGTTTACCATAAACTTCTCACCCTATCCGGAGCCACCGGGATGACTTCAGCTCGGAGGGTTCTGATCTTTTTCAGAACTCTGGGAAAGAGAGGTATTGGTAGGAAGGTAGAAAAGAGTCCCATTCTCTGTTCCACTTCACACCATAGTCAGGCTATCCATCTGTGGTCATCCACAATGACATCTCTGGCCAACAAGCCCTGTTCCCAATGAGACACTTTTCATAATCCCTACATATACATTCACATCTAATCTGCATCTCGCAACTGTAGATTAATACAACAGTTGTCACACCATAGTAACACTAAAATTTAAACATGCAAATGGACGAGAGAGGAGACCCTTTTTTACCTCAGTAGGCCTACATTGTGTTAGCACGTTCACTTGAGTTTTTCTGCTTTTAAATTAATCTATTCAGAATGCATTATATACATTCACATAGTGTATCATCAAGTATCACATTGGGCTTGACCAAGGAAAAATGTGCACACTATTGTAATTAATTAAAATATATTGTTTATTATGCTTTCTACTTTGTCCTATAGTTATGGACAAAGGTCTGCGCCTATGACACTAAGTCAGATGCCGAGCAATTGTGCTCACTGATGAAGAGTAGTAAGTGGGTCAACTTACCCTTCTGACGTTTAGTGGTCCTGGTGAAGGCCAACTGACCTGTAGGAGCACCCTCTGGCCGAAACATGTCAACCCATCATTAGGTGTTGTGGATCAATAATTCATACACTCTAACACTGCTGGTTCTTTTAACGTCATCCCTTTCCAGGCTAATAAACCATTACATACAGGAAAGGAGATAATTTTAACCTCCTTCATGACTGTCACTACCCAGACAGTCTCCCTCCTGGTGGAGGACAGTAGATCACTTGGAGGACAAAACGCTCAAGTGATAGACCTGATGATGATACTACCCACCTAATCACACAAGCAGAAAATAAATATACACTGCATACTGTGGACGAGTGGTTGAGGGTCTCCGATACAATCCTCTTGAGACTCTGGAATATTGACACTAGTGATTCATTCCCCTTTGATTATGAGATTTCTAACTTCGGAAGCCGAATGAATCTCTGCTTCTCTCTCCCATATATTTTTGAGACAAATAGACTTAGTCAAGGTTCTCTCCAGTCCTCAAAGAGACCCGGACCCACCTCTGGATGCAGACACTATTCGTGATCTGCAAGGCATCGATGGCTTAGTTCGTCCATCCTGACAGTTAGAGGTCCCGCCAGGTGCTGCACAACTAGGAAAAGTTCATGACATTCTAGCTATGTCCAGAGGCGTCGGGCCTCCTGGAACAGGTTCCGGGACCCCACTCCACCCTGCTTGTTGCAGAACCACATGGCGTTAGTGTTGTCCATGAACACCTGGACCAGTTTACCTTTGATGGAGGGTAGGAAAGCTTTCAATGCCAAACGAATCGCCCTCAGCTCCAGACGGTTGATTTGAAGCTGAGTCTCAACTAGAGACCTAAGGCCTCTGATCTCCACCTCTCCCAGATAGCTGACCCAACCTAGAAGAGATGCATCGTTCACCACTGTCAACTCTGGGTGGGGAAGGAAGAGAGGGGTCTGCTACTGACCCAATCAAGGTCCGTTAGCCACCACTGCAGATCTTTTGCAGTCTCCTTCGAAATCTGAACTGGGTTGGAGAGATTGCCCTGGCACTGTGCCACTGGAACTTCAGATCCCACTGTACAGCCTGCATATGCTAACAAGCGTACTTCACCAGCAGAATTCAGGAGCCCATCAGTCCCAGCAGTCTCAAAGTCAGTTACACCGAAACAAAGACTGAGGTTAAAACATCAGGATCATAACCCGAATGCCCTGGGCTTTCCGCTCTGGAGGGTAGGCCCTGAATTGTACCATGTCCATAATGACTCTGAGGAAAGGGAGCATCTGAGGAGGAGTCAGGTGTGACTTCAGCATGTTGATAGTGAACCCCAGCGAATGCAGGAGGTCTGCCATTGTCTGAAGGTCAGTGATGACTGCCTGGTGCAAGCCCGCCTTCACCAGCTAGTCTTCAAGGGAGGGGAAGAATGGGCCACCTGACTCCCACAGATGTGCTGCAACCACCATCATCACCTCCGTGAACATCCAAGGGGCACTGTGGAGACCAAAGGGGAACACAGCAAACTGGAAATGCTCCTGGCCCACTGTGAACCGAAAGTAAAGCCAATGGGCCTGCAGGATGGGGATATGAAAACAGGCGACCTGCAGGTCCAATGCTACCATCTAGTCTGTAGGGCCTAATGCAGACAGGACTTGAGCAAGTGTTAACATCTTGAATTTCTCCTTTTTCAGAAAGGCATTGAAGGTCACAGATCGAAGATAGGTGGGAGTCCTCCATCCTTCTTTGGCACCATAAAGTAGCGGGAATAGCATTCACAACCTAGCTCTGATGCCAACACCCTCTTGATGGTTCCTTTGGCCAAAGGAGTGTGCACTTCCTGGAGCAAGAAGGAGAGGTAGCCCTTGTATCAGCCGGTCTGAGGGTGCTGGCATTGGCAATGGGGTTTATAGGCGTGGATGGGCGTAACCCTACTGGACAATTTGGAGCACTCACTTCTCTGAAGTAGTGGCTTGCCATTGGGGCAGGCGGTGCATGATCCTGCCTGTATTGTTGCAATGGCATACTAAAGGGGTTTTGAGGCAGTGGCTGCCAGAGGGTGGGGACTGGCCAGATCTCTGGCCTTGGTTCACAAGGGACTTCTGGGAGCCACTGCCACAAACAGGCTGAGAAGCCTGTTGGCTGTGGGGGCTCTGCTGGAAAGGAAATGGCTGATAGCCCCTACATAGTCACGGAAGGAATGAAAGGAAGAGTGTAGCTGACATTGGGCCTTGGTAAGCCCCAACAACCGGGAAGTAACCCTTCTCTCCTTGAAGCACGTAAGCGCAGAGTCGACTTTGTTGCCAAAAAGGCGAGTGCCATTGAAGGACATGTCTATAACAGACACCTGGATATCCCCCCGAAAAGCTTAGATAACCTCAGTTAGGTGTTGCAGCAGAGTGCCACCGATGAAGCAATGTCCCTGCCTAGTGAGTCTGTTGTGTCCAGCTTGCATCTGATGGTGAACTTTGCTGCATCCCTGCCATCTGCAATAGCCAAGTTCGGGATGGCTTATGCCTCCTCCGAGACCATAGGCAGCACTTGCACAACTGAGTCCCACACAGTGTGGCTTAATCAGACCAAGAGGCATGCAGCGTTCACTGACCGCAGTACAAGACTAGTGGAAGAAAAAATCCTCTTCTCAAAGGTATCCAGCCTTTGGATTCCCTGTCAAATGGCATGGTAGGGAACGTGCTGGAATTTACCCAGGACGTTGAGCCCTGCACCACACTGACTCTCAGAGTGTTGGGTGAGGAAAGCTGGGTCCCCGGCAGCAGGGCGGGGCGGTGCCCATGCCAGGCTTGACCTAGGTCCTGAGCAGGACATCAGAGAGGGCGTTATTGAAGGGCAGTAAGGGTTCTGTGTGGTTTAACCCGGGCTGAAGCACCTCCGTCAGGACATTAGCCTTGACTTCTATGGAAGGTATCTGAAGGTCGAGGACCTCAGCCGTTCTCCTCACCACCATAGCAAAATATGCTGTCCCCTCTGTAGCCACACTAGGAGAGACCATACCAGTGTCTGGTGAAGTATCCAGACCACTGGCGTCTGCCGGCTCCTACTACTGGCATCCACCAGCTCCTCATACCAGTTGTCATCGTTAAGGTGGGCCAAAGGGTCTTCATGGAGGTCAGGGTAACTATAAGGATCCAAAGATTCACCACAGCCAAATTGGAGGCAACTATCTCTGACTAGGAAAGACATTGGGGTGTGGTCAGTGTCAGTGTCGATGTCGGATGACGCTGGTCCAGCTCCATTTTGGAGTAGGAAATGACAATGAGTTTGGCACCTTCAAGGGGTGTTGGTGGTGCTGGGACTCTGACCACAGGACCAAAACCTGCTGAAGGGCGTGGATTCATGACTGGAGTCAGTCCAGATTTGGGAATAAATCCAGAGGGCCCAACCAGCGAAGAGGGCAAACCTGCCGTTGGAAGTCCAGTCTGTGGATCTCCCAGACCTGTGGTGGCCGGTGGTGCCCCAGAGGGGTCCCCATGTCCAAATATAACGTGTATCTCCTCATCTAGCTCTTTGAGTTGGGTGGGGGTGGCTCTGGTTCCAGAAAATGTAGGGAGGTGGTGAGCAGACCCAGACTCACTTTGTGGCATAGTTTCCATGCCTTGTCTGATGACTTGGACTGGTGCAGTGAAATTGAAGAGCGCTTTGACTTCTTAGACTTCTTGTGTTTGTGGGACTTACATGACAACAACTTTGACTGCAACGACAACTGACGGGAACGACTCAGACAGCAGGCCCAGGACCTTGCATGTGACTGGGGCCTGGAGCGGTGCAAAGTTTTCTGTAGTCGGGCTGCCAGCAGCTTAGTTTCCTGCTTTCAAATCAGCTTCAGATTCATAGTGCACTAGGCTGGACCGTTCCTGGAGTTGTGGTGCGGCTCCAGGCACCACAGACATTTGCCTGTGACAGGCCCCACAGGGTTTAAACACTACTGGATTTTTAGGGGACATCGCTAGCATACTGGGAGCAGAATGCTCAAAACAAAGCGGACAATATTTTGAAAAAGTGGTCAAAAAGTGACTGGGGTAACTTTTCCGGATCAGCGCTGCTGGCGTGGAAAGAAAAGAAGCGATGTTAGTGTGCTGGCGTGGCTCCTACATAGGCACACGCACGTCACACCTGGTGAGGACGATGCCGACGTGGATCCGTTCAACGCCACCTACCGGTGCACAAGGGTACTGCGCAAGATTTTCCAGATTCAGTCTGATGCCTGGGGAATACTCTAAGGTAAGGAATATGTAGCTAGAAGTCTCTATCAGATACCCTTCTCAAATAGAACACAGTTCACTTAAACAATTTCCTATCCATCTATGGACTAGCATCTAATGTTTAAGCACCCTATCCATCACTCCTTTTTGTTTCAAATTTATTCATAGCTGCAACTAAAAGACATGATAAAAATACAAATTGGTCCTTACTTGCGGTGTCTTACACTTTCGATATCGTTAGCATGATAGACACTTCCATTTATAATACTTATAGGAATAGCCTTATACCCATCCACAAATGCACTTTGATGCCTCATCAAGAGGATAGGGTGCTCCTTGAACACAACTACAAGGAACAACAATGCAACATGTAAGCCTTGAGATGCCAGTGCAAATTTACCTGAGAAGCCTAACTTCTCCAAAATGTCTTAACCTAAAGCGTTCAATTCAATTTCACATTCCAAGTTAGCCTGACAGTAAAACCATCAGAGCCTCTGCCACCATGTTGATCAATTTAATACATTGTATTTTGCTCATTGATCAATTTATCTCTTCGTTTTACAGCAGTGTGAAGTGTAAATTTACTTTTAAGCAATTCACACTGGTCCCTTCTTTAGCTTTTGAATACTTTAGCCCTTCCATTTGCAGAACTCTCATTCTTGGGGAAACATAGCATAATTGTTCCCTTTCAATATGCTTAGAGCCTGCTGAAATTGCACTACTTTCTGTTTCCAGTTGAATTCATCAAAATCAACAGTAGGTAACCCCATTACCTCCAACCTAGAATTCTAGACTTGTCAATGGTTCGCAGTATTATCGACTACCTACCTTTTCTTCTCTTGCATTGTTTTTTTTAGGGAACGCCTCAATAGTGGTTTATGTTGGCATTTTCTCCACGCTCTCTGATTCATGTAAAGGTCTCTTATCTATGTCCACTCTTCTTCCACATGATGCTCTTCAAGCCTTGACTCTAGGTCCACTTATATTTTCACTGTATATCTCCTACTATTTATTTATGTTTTTATATTTTTTATTTTATTATTGTTTAATATTGTTTTATATTCTTTATAAGTTTATATTTATGCTAAAAAAAATGTTTATATTTATGTTTATGTTATTTTTCTGTGGAGGATTCTTTCTTTTTTCCACATTCATTCACCGATACAGTCAATGCTCAGCTTACTGCTAGCCTCTCCCTTCTGAAATAGATGATGATCTATATTCTGTCTCAATCCTTCCTGAAATATTAATTGCTTACTTATACCCCTATTTCTCAGACTGTGTCAATTTGGTTTCATCCTGCTGCCATCCATTCAAAATATGAATATTTTATTTAATGCATTAGTCTCATATCAAGGCCTAATTGCATAAACCTTGTCACTTACAATTCAACCACCTTTGCCTTCTTACCTACAAAACTGCAATTACCACTACTAGTAACTTAACACCTTTTTACTTTCCTATTTGTGGGTAGGTCTCCTGGTCCATGCAAAGACTTTTGCAACTCTGGTTAAAAGGTTTGCTCTTTGTATGCACCCCATACTGTCGTAACTTAAAAGCAGACCTTACCTCAAACGGTGATGCACTCTGCTCTCAAAAACATCAATAAGATGTCTCACTATTGTGTTCTTGATTGGAAGGCGCTCCTTTCTAATTTCCTTGCTTCTTATTCAATGACTGTTGGACTTCGCCCTCTCTTAAGGGCCACACCCAAACATTTTGCCTTCACTCCTCCTATTTTTTCTGAATTTGTTTTTGCTGGCCTTAGGTCTCTGTGTACTGCTAATCAGTTCTAAATTGATTGTGCTCGCTCCTTAAAACATGGTAAATTTGGCTTACACCTGATTGGCATATTTAATTTACTTATAAGTCCCTAGTAAAGTGGTGTACCATATACCCTGGGCCTGTAAATTAAATGCTACTAGTGGGCCTGCAGCACTTATAATGCCCCTCTCTTAAGTAGCCCTTAAAAACATGTCCAAGGTGTGCCTTTGCAGCCTGTATGCAGTTTCTGCATTAACCCCTTGCCAAGCCTTAAACTCCCCTTTTATTATATATAAGTCACCCTGAAGGTAAGCCCTAGACAGCCCATAGGTTGCCTTATTACATTTAATAAGTGCTAACTTCTGATTGGGAGTATGTCAGAAACTCATGCTTGGTGTCTAAGAAATTATAATTTAAAATCCTCTTTAATGGTAAATACGGATTTTAAGTGACAGTTTTGAAAATGCCACTTTTAAACAGTTGCAATTGTTCTGTTCTAGCTATTTTGTGCCTGCAGCCTGTTCCTAGGTCACATGTCTGGGTGTAGTCGGTAGTTGCACCACACAATAGAGAGATTAAGTGTGCCTGGATAGGCCATCACTTGCGGTGGGGCGGAGCTAGGCACTGCCCCATTTGCAAATCAATAGACTGTGCCCTGCCTTCACAAAAAGGACTTCACACTACATCATTGTGTCTGTAGTCAAGTTGGAGCCAGTACATGGAGGCAGGAAATTCCAAGTCCTCTTCAAAAAGAATCTCTTGAAATTTCTCCCACTTCAAAGAAGGCACCAAGAATAAAAATTGAACCCTCAGACCCACTCTTCAGTTCACTTATTGGACTGGGGAAGGACTCTCAGAGGACTGCCTGCTGCTGTGGCCTACTGAGACCAGCTATGTACTTTAGAAGACTGCTTTGCTTCACCGGGAAGAACTGCTCTGCTGCTTGAAGCCTGACCTGAACCCTCCGAGGTCTGCCCTGCTACTTGAGCCCTGTTCTACCTCTTGAACCCAGGACTACCAGAGTGACTCCACAGGCTAGTTGGCAGGCCTCCCGATCAGAGCCTCAGGGACAAAGAAGGCTCCAACCATCTTGAACCTATACCTGGACCCAGGCCAGAGTGAGTCCTGACCTTCCAAGCGGTGCCTCTCCAGTCCTGGACTCATTGAATTGGTGCTAAACGTGCCCAAAGAGCCAAAATCCCAAACTTAAAAATATTTTTGGCTACAAAGTGCTCTGAGAGGAGACCGGGCCCTACTTGCTCGTCGATCCCCCAAATGTGCATCGTCAGTCGGCCTGACTTCATGGCAGCTCAAGTTACGTTCTTCTCCGCAGCAGAAAATCCTGTTCGGTGGTCTTTCAGGGGTCTTTCATAGAAGGGGTATCAGGCCTCATGGAGTCCTCGTTGGCTACAGCTTGCAGCTTCATTTCGGTGGAGATTTTCTACTACCAAAAAAGAGACTAAGTCTGAATGTGGAAATCTTCATCGCTACTTTATCCAGCAGCTACCCAACGACAACGTCGCCTCCTCAAACAGAGCCTGGAGACTTGACCCAATAAACTTCACCTTCTTAGACATTTTTCCACAAATATTTCTTCTAACTTCAAAGGTAACCACCAACCGGGTCTAATCCACTTCTTGTATCCGACCTGCGCTCCATCAAAGTCGGCCATATTTTTCACCTTTGACCTGATCTCATGCGACTAGACGTCCGCGATTGGCGCTCTGACTTTTAGGCATTAGTTTTTACCTTAAACTTTAAAAATTCAGAACTCCGGGTCTACTGATTAGATTTTTGTCGTTTTGGCGTCAAATAATTATTAAAGTGTACACAATTTTCTAATTTGGTGTGGGATTTTTCTTGTGTTGTGTTTGTACTTTATTACTGTTTGTGTGTTGCACAGGGCCAGACTGGTAACAGCAACCAGCCCTGGCAGATTGCTGCTCAACCGGCCCTGGGAGTGGGGGGAGCACAAAACCGGCCCCCAACCCTCCGGCCCACGGAGGAAATGCCCAGTGCCCTCTACGGCCAGTCCGGCCCTGGTGCTGCATAAATACTTTACATATTGCCTCTGGGTTAAGCCTGACTGCTTTTCTGACAAGCCAACAGAGGGTTAAGCACAGGTTAATTTAGTGACTTTTGTGGTTCACCCTGACAGGGATTGTAGCTGTTACTTGAGCAGGGTTAACACACCAACAACCCGATTTCTCACAACAGCTTTCTTCACTATTCTTTGTTGTCCTGCTTCTGGAGAGTTTTTTCTTTACAATCTTCTTTCTGGAACACTAAAGTCCATCGACTGCTTACATTGAAGTAGCTACTTTTTTCTTTTCTAAATCTATGAGAGAGCCTATATTTTCTTCCTCTCTCTCCTGTGTGGTTCTTCCCCGTCAGAATCTTGTACCACGCTCTCCATATCGTTCACCCACCTCGAGGTTGTCCATTGCTGTCCCTACCCTTCCCTGTTCCATGTGGTTGTTTCTGATTTAAAACGCACTCTCCGTTGCTCATTACCTCTCCCCATTCAGCTTTTTAATTTAAAAAGAAAATCACTCTTAGGAAGGCCCAGTGTAGGAAAGTAGGATCTGCTTCTTATGGTTACCCCCACTTTTTGCTTGATGTTGCACTGTTTTTGACTAGTCTGACTGGGATCCTGCTAAACAGGACCCCAGTCTATCTGCTTTCTCCTCTAAATTGTCACACATGTACTTTGGTACACTCCAGATTGGATACTGGGGTACCCTTATAAGTCCCTAGTATATGGTACCCATGCACCCAGGGCATAGGTACCCCAGAGGCCTCCCATGGGCTGAAGCATGTATTATGCCACCCATGAGAGGCCATGCAAAATGGAACTCCAGATCTGCTACAGCAGCCTGTGTAAGATGGTTCTTGCACCACTTACTTTAGATATAGGTTCACTATATCTATAGGTCACTACACTTAAAACTTATAAGTCACCCCTATAGCAGGCCTTAACAATCCTGAAGGCAGGGTGCTAGGTTTTATGTGAGAGGGTGCCCCTGCATGAGCAGAGCCCCTCTGCAGCCTTCGGAAACCATTCTCCCGGGTTGTCTGTGACTCAGCCTGACATATAGGTAGAGGTGCATTATAACCTTGCGGTAAATGCTATCTTGAAAACGGCTGCATAGAAACATGTCGTGTTTGGTATCAAACACCTTGGAATCATACCTCCACACCGGAGGTATGATTCCACCCTTTTGAAGCATGCTTCGTGGGGTCACTGGTCTATCCGGTGCCAGCCTTCTCGACCCGGTCAGCACAAAATGGATGCTGCCGACCAGAGACACACTTCTGTCCTCCTGCTGCTGAGCCAAGCTCGAGCAGGGGAAGGCAGCACAATAGGCATCCTGTCACAGGGAGGTGTAACCATCTCCCAGACAGGATTTAGTGTATTGGGGCTGGGTGGGTGCACTCTGAGAGTGCCTGAAAGCCTGCACCCGGGGCACATTTGGTGTCCCTGTGCATAGTCCAGCTCAAACCAGTTCTGGGAGCCATTGGCTCCTGCCCTGGCGATAAACTGGACAAAGGACATGGGTGTAACCACCCCCGAATCTGTCCAACCCTCTCCTGTGGGTACATAAGGGCTTACCTGGCTGTAAGACTTTATATTTTACGTGGACAAGATTCTACAAGAAGAAACCACTGACCTTCGACCGTCTGGACACGCTGGACTTCGACTGGGCCCGACTTCGTCTCCCTCTCCGTCCCAAGCTTTGTCTGTGCCCTTGCTCCATACAGGCTCCATGTAGGACCTGTGGTGCACTAAGGACAACTGAAGAATCTCCCTTGGAGTGAAGGAGTCACTCCCCTGCCCTAGCAGGCACCGTAACGCAACTGACCGGTCTGCTGCTCCTGAGCTCCTGTGGACTCTGAAGATTTCAGCAACACAGGAGGTGGGCCCCTGAGGTTGATCTGCCCTCTCAGCAAGTTTGAGGCCAGTATCCCTCGTGGGGACTGCATAACCTGAACCCCTATGCACCGCGTCCATTTGCAATTGCACATGCTTGTTGGCAATTCCCGAGCTTGTGCATTGGACTCTGTGTAGTCCTGACCCTGAGCAGTATTTGCACCAAAGAACTCTGGCCTCCTCACACCGAGTGCTCCGTGGGCTGGTACTTTGCAATCTTGCCCAAGGTCCCCTCGCGACTCCTGGTCCTTCGGCCTGTGGGTCTCTCTGAGGGTCATCTTGATTTCTGTTGGGCTTTCCTGGTTGCTCCAGATGTGCCCTGACTCTCCATTGCTTGGTGAGTCCCCTCGACCTTGCTGGTCTACATCGTAACCTGTTTGACCTTCCTTCGTGTGTTGCTTTTGCCAAGGCTTGTTGGTGCTCCAGTCAGACACCGACCCCTCAGCACTCGACATCCTTCATGGGACAGCTCACCTCCGGCTCCTGGTCATCCTCAACATCTCCTGGTCCTCGTGGCTGCAGTGTCAAGCATCCCTTCTTCGCACCGACATCGGTGGGCATTCGTCTAACGAGCCCCTGGTCACTCTGAAGTGACCCAGACTCTGTCCCCTCTGCTTTCAGGTTCCTTCCTTCCCGAATCCAGGCTTGGATTCCACCGGACCCTTTTCACCTTCACGGCAGCAGTACTTCTTCACAGCCCTCCATTGAGAACGACGGCAGTTTCCGACGCCACTCCAGACCTATGCACCCGGCTCCTCTGGGATAGGTAACTTGGGTACTACGGTATCCATGGGTGGGGTGGCTCTTCAAACTCTTAAGTTCCAAAGGGTTCGCTCGAAGTCCTCAAACTTTAGAAGTGTAACCGCGACTTCCCCATAGAATTGTACGGAGCCCGCGGTCGTGTTCACACACTGCACATGTCCTCCGTGGGGTCCCTATCTACTCACCTTGGGTGGTTCCTTGGGGTCCCAGCGATTCTACGTGCTCCAGACCTTGTCTTGATCTCAGTTGTTACTGTTATACCACTATTTTAGTATATGGTTTGGTCTCCCCCTGGAGCCCACTGTGTATTGTGCTACTTACAACTGTTCTATTGAACTTGTATTGTGTGCTTTGTGTTCTATCCTTGTGTAGAAGATAGTAGAGAGTGTTATATTAATAAATACATATTTTTATATAACTACTGTGTGGTTCTCCTTTCATTTAGTCAATATAGGAGGTGATATACTGGTAAAACAAGCTGCTTTACATTCCTTCAAGATTAAGCCTGAAGGCTGCTCTCCACAGCTACCACTAGGATAGCTTTCTAAAGGTTATCTTTGACCTCATACATCATAAGGGTCATTTGGACTGGTGCAAGGTGCCCACTTTAATTAGTGGACAGCATATACCAGGCCAACTTCTCACACCCAGCATCTGTAATTTGCTACAGGTCCGCTGCATTTTTTAACAGCTCTTTTGTGCACATTTTATTTCATAATTTTTAAATTACCGATTGAGGACGGGGGAACGCCCATCTCGTATCGGTAAATTACATGCTAAATATAGCTACTGCATCATGATGTTGCGTGGGCATTTATACATCATAAAACTGGGGCTACTATAGCGTGATAACTCATATGAATACATGCTTGAAGACAGATGTGCATATTTACATAATCTTGCTTTCTTTTTTTTTTTTTGGGTGATGCTGAACACCATTGGCAATAACCGTTTCTTTCTGTTTTTCTGTTTTTTCTGTCTGATGGTTAAAAGCAATGGCAAAAACATTGGCAAATCCAGTGTATCTGCATTATTAAAGCCATAGGTTTCCATCGACAAACCAGAAGGCGCGTTTGATTGACTTTGCCAATGCTTGTTTCAAGTGGGTGCTGGTGGGCACCACACATCTCCAAAGGGAGTTATCAAGCAGCTAATAGCCAGACTTTCTGCCATGCATTAAAAGATGGCAGAAGCATAATTTAGGGAACTCCAGGGGTGGAAATAATCTCCAAGCTCCCTCTTGTGACATGGTATTTATTAGTGTAAGACATATTGTAGTATTTTTTTTTCTCCCGCCTGTGATTTCATCAGTAGCCTTGTGTGACTTCGTGATATCGATAAAATTAAAAGTCATGTAATGGTACTTTCCATGATGTCATTGTGTTGTCAAAATACATATGACGCTCATGCTTTTGCTGAATTTGTACTAGTGGCCTACGTCTATCTAAAGCAGTGCTGTTCCATAGTAGCTTGGGTGTATTTATTCAGCTGAATACCAAACTACTCAAATATTTTCTGTATTCCTAGTTTTCTGAGCTCGACAAACATCTAGGTATTTCAGACAACGGAGTCTGTGCAGGCTGATTCTGCAGCTTCTCAGTAGGTTTGCTGAAGTTTACAGAGGGGAAGGAAGGGGCAGTGGTGGTTCATTCTCAACAACGTTTTGAAATATTTCAGTCTATGTATTTTTGTTTTTTTGCCCAATGATGGATGAATGAACACATTTTCCATGCAATTGATTAGGCACCCACTTTGGGGGAGTTTGGGAGTTTTTGGAGGTGGATGCATTGAGGCAGATGTAGTGCCTTGTGAGTTAGAGATGATGGGACCCTTTTGGTTCCTGACGGACACCGTATAACAGAGACATATGTGCGTGGGTGTGAGTGATGAAAAGGAAAAAGTCGTGTAAAAAAAGCCTCATGTGTGGGATGATCATTTGCATGTACCCGCCCTGGGAAGGACGCTACAACTGGCGACGAGATAGGGGATTACATGAACCCTGCGACCCGAAGAACTGAGTGCACTCCCGGAGAGTTTGCAGTGGTCCAGCAAACTGCTCGTGCATGCCACGTGTGCCTCAGTCGAAGTGAAAATCGACGGTTGGCGTATATGTGGAGTCAAGTCACCACTCCAGCCAGTGCAAGGCCTGTAAAGAAAGTGAAAGCCCAGCAGAAAGTTTGTTTGTCGTCTGCTAGAAATTTGCTGATAAAGTCGAGACAAGAGGTACTGCGCTGCAACATGACACAGAGCCATCATTCAAACAGTACAATGGTAAAGGCAGTGACAACCAGGTACAGAGAAGCACTAAAGACTACGTTAGCTGAGTGGAAGGAAGTACTAAAAGCAGAAGCATTTCTAACACCAAGAAATGCTAAAGGCGTGACAACAAGGTACGGAAAGCGCAACGAGCGGCACCAGCCAGGTGCATGAGAATGCAGTGAGCAGAAGCAGGTAAATGCAGAGAATCATTAGAAGTAGCGATAACGAGACATAGAGAATATGATCACGTTTACCTGCACCTGAGTAAAGAGAGTCATCCGATCTCAGCACCTAGGGCCGCAACCCAAGCAGAAGCATGAGAGTTGTGCTTACGAAGCTGGTGAATCATGTTGAACCAACTGAAAGGCCGTGAGTAGCGGTCAGAATAGTGACATTTTTCAATGGCTGCTGAAAATAGCGCAAGGTAGGGCACCACCGCCCTCTTGAAACCACTGCCTCCCTTAGATACCGCCCAAACAAAAAGCAAAATATTGGCAACAGGTGGACTGCCTGGGTTGAAACCTTTGATGATTTAATTGATGTGCTGGAAAAAGCAAATGACAAAAATATGATTACATATCTAAAGAATTTAGCAGGTGAAGGAGTAAAAGAAGTGATAAAGAAAATACCACAAGGTGATGAAGTGACGTACTGTCAAATCAAAAAGGTGTTAAACACCAAGTTCAATCCAATGCCGAATCCTGACTATGAAAGGTACATCTTCAGTCAGGAAAGGCAGAGAGCTGGTGAAATGGTGGATGAGTTTGTAGAAGGACTTGATTCACTCATAAAGCATTGGAAGTTCAATGAGTTCAATGATAAAGAGGCCATGCATCTCAGAGTCATAAATGGTTGCCTCTCCAATTCCTTCAGACGACGAATGCTGAAAGAGACATTCAGCTTGGAGCGAGTACTCATGGCTGCCAGAGCGGAAGAAAGAGATGACAGACAAACAGTTAACATGGAGGCCGAAACACCCCAAATTGAATCAGGCAGAGGCCCATAAAGTAATGTCTCCAAAGAAAAAGAAGTTGGGTTTTCAATGTGGATTTTCCTTTCCACATAAGTGTAGATGTCCCGCCATTGGACAGGTATGCAAAGGCTGAGGAAATTAGGACAATTTTGTAACAGTCTGCAAAGCAAGGGAAATATCAAGTGCACCAGGTTGAGAAAACAAAACGGAGGCAAGATCAAGTGTGTCATGTTGAGAAAACAAAATGCATGCCAGAAAATTCCAGACACAACATTCTACGCACGCCCACAAGGCCAGACAGCAACATCAGTTAAGGCAAGTAGAAACTAAATGACGCTGATTATCGTCAAATTCTTCATCTAAAGGTTTGTCACCGTCATTGTCAAGCAACAGTGAAGAAGATGGGCATGCAATATCAATGTTGACTAATGGACGATATACACATGTAGGATTAGCTTCTTACAAGGAAGAATGCAGGTCAAAGCTAGGTTGACAAGTGAAAGTGCGAAATCCATTTGGACACTGATCCAAGATTAACAAAAACAGAACAGGCAGTAGGGGAAATCTGCGTGGAGAAGTCATTGGAGTAGCTCCAGTAGATATCCTGTCTTGTACTGATGCTCCAGGGTCACCATACAACGACCACCCTGTGTTGTAAACTGTAGGCGAAGGCCCACATAGGAAACAAATTAAACAGTTGGCTACCCGGGCAGACAGCACACAAATCGAAGCAACAAAATAAAGTCCAAATTTCAATCCTGGATATAATTTTCTCATTTTTATTCCAAGTTTGCAAGATGTCTTTTCATGATATCCATCTTCTTAACAAAGTAAGTTCAAGCCACAGACCATGCCAACACGTGTTTCGTCCATCCGGCTATAAGCCACGGACTTCATCAGGGCTAAAATCCTAAGCGTCTCCACTTATCTGTGAGGTACGCGTATTTCGACGATCAATAATACTGTATTTAAAAGTGGTCACAATCAGCCACAGGTCCTGCGAGTGGCATCCTGCCCGTACGGCGAGAAGTCCTCGTGTGAAATTATGGCGTGCAACTGATCTAAGATTACACTGAAAGTGAATGGGTGCTCCATACCTTTCATCATAGAAGGTGGTGCTGTGATAAATATTATGCCAAATGAAAAGTACAATGAACTGTCTCCAGTGCCTCGTTTAACCCCGTTGAAAACCAAAGTGTATACGTGGGCTGCTTCGACGCCACTTCAAAAGGCAAGGTTCATTCATAGCAACTGTGAAGCATAAAAAGACTAAAGTACAAGCGCCAATGTATGTCTTGCCATGCACTTCATCAAGCACATGTTTACTCAGCTTCAGTACTGCTGCTGAATGGGGCTGATTTCTGTAAACTACAATGTCAATGCCTATCGTGATGAGATAGTGAATCAGTTTCCATATTTATTTCATGGACTAGGATGACTTAAGACCATGACAGTGCAACTTCACATAAATGACGACATTCGTACTGTTGCTAAATGACTTTGTTGAATTGCATTTCATTTACAAGAGGCTGTTGAGAAAGAACTTGAGGCACTCTTAAAGTGCGACATCAGTGAGCGATCCACTGGTCCGACACCATGGGTTTCACCTATATTGGTAGTGCCCAAAAAGGATAGTGGAAGAGCTGTGCACATCTGTGTTAATATGAATCAAGCCAACAAGGTGATTAAAAGAGAATGACATTCAGGTACACAAATTGCTGACATGATTACGCAGCTGAATGGAGCTAAGGTCTTTTCCCGCCTTGACTTGAAAAAAGGGTATCACCAGCTCGAGCTGGAGGTAGAACTGCCAGTACATTACTACCTTTTCGACTCGTGTAGGTTTGTTTTGATATAAAAGGCTACTTTTCGGAGTGTCATCAGATGCAGAACTATTTCAGAATGTCATTTGTCGCATTATGCAGCCAGTCACAAATGCTTTCAATTACAGTGTGTTAGACTTAGCATCTTTTGGCGTGTTTCACCTGAGTTTTTGCTTTCTGACCTCCTGGTTTTGACTCTGTTTTTGCTGGCTTAGTGTCTCTCCGTACTTTTCTCACTGCTGATCAGTGTTAAAGTGCAAGTGCCCCTGTTGTAAACTGTGTTATAGATTGGTGTTTCCATGATTGGCATATTTGATTTACCTGTCATTCCCTAGTAAAGTGCACTGAGCGTGCCAGGGCCTTTAAATCAAATGCTGTTAGTGGGCTGCAGCACTGGATTGTGCCACCCACGCAAACGGCCTGTAAATATAACTCTGGCCTGCCATTGCAGAGCCTGTGTGCAGTCTGGGACTGCCATGTCGACTTAGCAAGTGTACCCACTTGCCAGGCCCTAACCTTCCCTTTTCTTACATGTCAGTCACCTCTAAGGTAGGCCCAAGGTACCCCTGTGGGCAGGGTGCAGTGTATGTGAAAGGTAGGACATGCCCTGGTGTGTGTGGCATGTCCTGATAGTAAATTACTGCCAATTTAGTTTTTCACTATTGCAAGGCTACCTGTTCCCATAGGACAGAATGGGGAGTTTGTTTATAACATCTTATAAACATAACTGGCCCTGGGAACTAGGTAGAAAAATAAAGTTTAATATGCCTGAACTCAGAATCCAAAGATGCATCTTTTAGTGAAGGCGATTTTTACATTCTGTGTTTGAAAATACCACTTTTAGAAAGTAGGTATTTTCTTGCTCAGCCATCCAGTAGGCCTCTGCTGGGATTGTGGATTGACTGCCTGGGTTTTGGATGACAGGGGCTGGGGAGGAGCTGTGGCTCCAGATAGTCTAGGTGGGTCAGGAAAGGGCTGAATAGACCTGGGCTGCATTTAGAGTAGGGGGAGGAGATTTCCTTTCACCTAAATGGGCCTGGTCTGCCTCTGACACTGCCGTCTCCACCTCCTGCCAGGAAGCCACACCAGAGAGGGCAGAACTGGTTCTGGCTGGACACAGACACTCTCTGCCTGAGAAAACAAAGGATTTTGAGCTATAAAAAGTGGGGCCCAAACCCCTGAATTTTAGAACTCTTTTGGACCAAGTAGAAGAGCTGGAGAAGCTGTGAGGAGGAACTACCACTTTGCTGAGGGCTTTGCTGTGTTGCCTGCAGTGGCTGCTTCTGTCTTGGGCAGTGAAAGGACTGGACTGAACTTTCTACAACTTCTTTCTTTGAGTATCTCCAAGGGCTTGAGGTAGAGCTTGCCCCCTGTTCAAGAAGTCTCAGGAACAGCAAAGACTTCAAGTTCTTCTGCCCTCAGCACTGGGGACTGTGTGTTTTGTGCTGCAACAGAAGAAAAAGCAAGCCGACGCCGTATACGATGCTGCTGCCGACTCCGTGTCCTGAAGGCACTGCAGAGGGCACCGCCGCAACGCAGCACCGCGACCCTGGTCTCACCGATGACGCCACCGAGCCGCTGCTCGCACCGCGACCTGTGGGCACCGCACTCCGCATAACCTCACTTCACGACACCGCCTTGGTATCCCTGATGACGCCGCTCCATGCCGAAATCAACGCCGCTGCTTGCACCGTGGTTCAAGGGCACCGCTCGTAAGGTTACACGACGCACCGCCCTCATCCCGCACCACACCGCAGCCTTGGCCTACCGACGCCGGCGCCATCGACTCCAGTTCATCAGCTGACGACAGCCCTTCAGCAACGATGACGCCGCTGCTTGCACCGTGACCTGCCAGCACCGCGACGAGCACCGCATCACTTCGATCCTCGACCCTGGTCTCACCGACGACGCCATCTGACGCCGCCACAGAGCCACTGCTCGCACCGTGACCTAAGGGCACCGCACGCCGCACTGCTGCACTTTGCACCGCAGCACCCGACGCCTGCCGACGCCAGGGCTCCTGACTTCAACCGCGAGGAGTTCGATCTGCAACACGTGTGACTTCGAGGGCCCGAACACTCCTGCACCGATCTCCGGAACCGACGTCTGCGGACTTCGTGCTTACGGAAGCTCAATGAGAAGTCGCCGACGCCCTGCATTTCTAATGGTACTGTTTTGCGGGTCTTCCCGACACCGTAGCTGGCCCGCGACGCCGCGGTCAGCCAGAACTGTTTGGATTTGTTTGTTCACAACACTGTGATAGCCCCAGAGGGAGCTATCGACTTCAAGTAACTGTTTTTCAAGGTTATTTTGATAACTGAAGATTTCTAAGTGCTGTATTATGGATTTTTATTGTTTTTGGTCTTGTCTTAAGTATATAAAAATATTGGATATTTTTCTAAACTGTTGTGGTGTCCTTTTGTAGTGCTTACACTGTATTACTGTTGGTTATGTGCAAATGCTTTACACACTGCCTCTAAGATAAGCCTGACTGCTAGTGCCAAGCTTCCAAGGGGGTGAGCAGGGGTTATTTTAGGAGTGTAACTCCCTTATCCTGACTAGGAAGAAGGGTCCCTATTTGGACAAAGGTACCTACCTCTGCCAACTAGAGACCCCCATTTCTAGCACAGTGGTAAACTACTACTTTTTGGGGCCATAGGAAAGGAACATGATAAAGCTCTTACACAAGTGTGTAGCATATTTGCTGATGCAAGTCTTAGTTTGGATGCAGTAAAGTGTGTGTGAGTTTCATAAAACCAAATCCAAGTTCTTTGGTCATATCGTTTATGATGGGGAAATGACTCCAGACCCGAATAAATTACAACCCTTGTCATCCACTTCTCCCCCACAAGATGTGACTATGTTGTGATTCTTCCTGGGTATGGCCGGTTACTGTTGAAGGTATATATGTGACTTTGCCACTGTAAGTCCCCCATTGAGAGACTTAAAGAGGCAAAATGTCCCATTTCAATGGTCAAGTGAATGTGAACAAAGCTTCAAGAAAATCAAGCATGCAATTTAATTTAATTTAAGTGATTTGTAGAGTGCATAGCTGCCCAAAGGCTTCCCAGTGCTAAGAGACCAATACCGTAGAAAGGATAGAAGTGGATTAGTAATACTGATGGAACAGCCAAGTTTTGATTGACTTCCGGAAGGCTGCTTCTGTTTCCAGGAGTCTAGATTCGTGTGGCAGTGAATTCGACAGCTTGGGTGCCAGATGAGTGAAGGATCTGCCTCCCCATCTGGCTCTTCTGATTCTGGTAGTTTTTATGAGCCGTTCGGAGCCAGATCTGAGGCTTCTGTTTGGGACATAGGGGATCAACAGGTTTCTGATTTTACTCGGGCCCTTGTTGTGTAAAGCTCTGTGTGTCATACAGAGTGCCTTGAACTTAATTCTGGCCTCCATTGGAAGCTAGTGAAATGCTTCTAGATGCTTCCTGGAGGATTCCTGGATTGGGACTTTGCACAGCAGCCTTGCTGCCGCGTTCTGAACCACCTGGAGTCTATTGATAACGTATTTTGGTGCCCCTGGAAGAGTGAATTTCCATAGTCCAAACGTGATGTGACCAGGGAATGGACTAATGTCTTTCTGAGCAGTATGGGGATACACTCTAGAACTTTGCAGCAGTGAGATGGGGCGATAATTCCCTAGTTGGGTTGGGTCTAGATTAGGTTTTTTTAGCAGAGGTCTGATTATTGCATGTTTCCATGCACTTGGTAGTTTGCCCGACTCCAGAGAGAGGTTCATAATTTTAACTAGTGTTGGGAGCAAGATCTTTGTAACTTTTTTAAGAATATGCGGTGAAGCAGGGTCTAATGGCGAGCCTGATTTCACCTTATCCAACAATAATCACACATCCTCTGTGTTGACTGGGGGAAGCTAGTGAGAGTGGGCGTAGAGGCGATCTGCGCCTGATCTCCTTCCTGCCTTATAAATGTCTCTCTCCCGGTCATGAATGAGCTATAGATGTCCGTGTCTTTTTTGAGGAATTAGGTAGCTAGATCATTACATCTTTCCTCCGTTGCCTCAGCCGTATGAGTGTCATGTGCTAGGGAGGTTAAGGCCTTGACTACTGCGAAAAGTTCCTTTGAGGAGTTCTGTGCCTGGCTAATCTTTAGCTCAAAGAGTTTTGCCTGTGCCTCTTTAATGCTGTTGTGGTATAGTCTGATAGCTGCCTTATACTTGGCTTTGATTTGTAGGTCATAGGTTTTCCTCCAGTCCCTTTCAATTTTTCTGCAGTTTTTCTTTAAGGATAATAGTTGAGCGTTAAACCACGGTGCCATTTTGGGCCTGGATTTTGGTTTAGATGATGTTTTAGGGGCTATTTTATCCAGTAATTGCGTGATCCAGTTTTCCCAGCTGGAGTAAGCTTTATCATGTGCCTTGGTGTCCAATGAGGCTAGGAGGTTCCCCCAAGACTATGTTCAACTTGGACCAGTTTCATTCCTTCCTATCTACCAAAGGAGGGTACTTTTCCTTTCCACTTACCCTGTTGCCAAGTTTAAATGGGATGAGGTGGTGGTCTGACCAGGGTACTGGTATTGGAGGGGTGACTGAGATATTGGAGTTATTTGAGATTACTAGATCAAGTATGTGGCCCTTGATGTGCGTAGCAGATGTAACCAGCTGGGAAAGTTGTAGACTCTCAAGATCTAGCTGCAGTTTCTTGACACTAGGGAGGTTCTGGTCCTCAAAATGCAGATTTAGGGCCCCTACTATGGTGATATGGGCTTTTTTTTTACCAGAAAGCTGGCTAAAGAATTGGTCAAGCTATCTAAGAACTCTCCATAGGGTCCTGTATATTAGAAGCCCAGAAAAGGTATATGTTGGCGAGAAAGTAATGGAAAATTGGAAACTTTTGCAGCCCTGGATAGAAAGGGATAGAAAGGGAGTTAATTATGCATTTAAATTCCTTTTTTATTAGGATGGCAAGTCCACCCCCACCTGCCCTATGCGGTCCTGTCTTTAGATTTGAAATCCTGGGGGGAGGGCTATTAAAATGTCTGGGGTGGAGCTGTCGTTCAGCCAGCTTTCAGTTATGAATAAGGCTTCCTCTAATAGCAAGCAGATTTCTGTTTTATGTTTGGACAGTGATTGGCTGTTGATTAGGCAATCAAGAATGCAACTGAAATGGCCTACTTTGATCCAAAATTACAGATGGAGGTTGTTGCTGATGCAAGCCCAGTGGGTTTGGGTGCGATCCTTGCCCAGCACACTGGACATCCCAGTGCTCCAAGGCACATTGTGGCCTATGGCAGTCGATATTTGTCATCAACACAAAGTGCCTCTTCACGACCTGAAAAAGAAAGCCTCGCTGTAATGTGGGCTTGTGAGCTTTTTCATGTGTTCCTATATGGAAAGCATTTCACAGTTGTCACTGGCTACCAAGCATTGCCCACCATTTTTGTCAGTTCTAAAGCCAAGATGCCCTCTCGCATTAAGAGGTGGGGCTTGCGATTGAAGGAGTATGATTATACGATTGTGCATTATACAGAAAATGATCAAAACCCTGCTGACTACTTCTCACGTGTGCCAATACAGTGTCATGGCACTATTTCTAAAGCGGCTGGTGCTTATTTTAACTTCATTGTAAAGTCCAATACCCCTGCTGCCATAACAGTAGAACAAATCATTGCTGCCATGAGTACTGACAGAGATTTGCTAATCCTAAGACATTATTACACACCATTCATGGTGAAGACATTATCAACCTCTTCAAGATAAACTTGAATACCAGAAATTCAAAAATGTCAACGAAGAACTTTCAGTTACCCCAGAAGGCATCATCTTACGAGTGTCAAGAAATGTCATACCCGAGAGCCTGAGACAAGAAGTTGTTGAACTGGCTCATGAGGGACACTGTGAAGTTGCTGCTATGAAACGAGCTCTATGGGACCGAGTGTGGTTCCCTCATCTTGACGAAAGAGTTGAATAAGAGTTAAAGGCATGTCATTTGTGCAACTCTTTGTCATCCAAGACAACCCCACATCCATTAAACATGTCTGATCTCCCAAAGCATGCATGGGAGAAGATTGCAATTCATTTCTTTGGACCCCTTGACAATGGACGTCATCTACAAGCAATTGTTTATGAATATTCCCGTTTTCTCCTTGTGGAAGATCTGTTGCCAACTACTCATGGAAGTCATTGAGAGACTAGAAAGTAATTTTGCAACATGCAGTGTTCCTTTGAATTTGAAATGACAATGGCCTGCCTTTCAATAGTCGAGAATTTAAAGATGTTCTCACTCATTTAAATATAAAGCATCGAAGAAGCACACTTCTCTGGCCACAGGTGAATGGTGTTGTTGAGAGATTTATGAGTACTGTCAGGAAGACCGCTCAGCGTGCTGCGCTGGAAAAGCTTAAACTAAAATAAGTTCTCCAGTCTATGCTTTGTTCGGGCTGGACTGGTCTCATGAGGCACAGGGCCAAGACTGATTTGCATATAGCTGTGTCTGAACTGGGGTGGCGAAGTGAGCTAAAGAATGATGATGGATTCAACCCAGATCTATGACTGGGGGTGAGTGTCTGAAAAGTTTCAGTGCTCCGTCCATCATCTCCTTATGTTTGCTTTGTTCGCCCTAAGTTGGCAGGGTATGCCCAGACGTGGGTCCCTTGCTCACTTTGCCACTGGATTCAAGCTAGCCTGGCTGAAGGGGGTTGTTACCCCGAAACCGGTCCCAGGATGGTTGTTTCCGGTCCAGGGAAGACATGGCTTGGCAGTTCGGGCTGGACTGTTTCCATGAGGCACAGGGACAACACTGATTTGCATATAGCTGTGTTTGAACTGGGGTGGCGAAGTGAGCTAAAGAATGATGATGGATTCAACCCAGATCTGTGACTGGGGGTGAGTGTCTGAAAAGTTTCAGTGCTCCGTCCATCATCTCCTTTTGTTTGCTTTGTTCACCCTAAGTTGGCATGGTATGCCCAGACGTGGGTTCCTTTCTCACTTTGCCACTGGATTCAAGCTAGCCTGGCTGAAGAGGGGTGTTACCCCGAAACCGGTCCCAGGATGCTTGTTTCCGGTCCAGGGAAGACATGGCTTGGCAGTTCAGGCTGGACTGCTCCCATGAGGCACAGGGCCAAGACTGATTTGCATATAGCTGTGTCTAAACTGGGGTGGCGAAGTGAGCTAAAGAATGATGATGGATTCAACCCAGATCTGTGACTGGAGGTGAGTGTCTGAAAAGTTTCAGTGCTTCATCCATCATCTCCTTGTGTTTGCTTTGTACATACAGGTCAACTCCCCTTTCTACCACGGGTGAGAGCCCTGCCACCTTAATGTTTGAGAGAGCCATAGGTACCAAATTGCCACAATGGACCACTGAGAGATCAATTGACATTGATAAACTTCGAACCACTGATTTGTCTCACAAACGCAAAATGAAGACCTATGCGGGCTACACTGTGCTCGGAGCACTGTGTTTCATGGTGGAGACCAAGTTATGTCTGCCAGAAACAGAAACGCAAGTCTGATTCTCCTGTTGAAGCTGACCCACTGAGGGTTGTGACTAGTAAAGGACACATGGTGACTGCTCACCGTCCTGGAAAGTTCATTACTCGAGAATCTTTCAATTTCAAGCACCTGCCGCGACCTTCGCCAACTCCAGATGTCAGGAGTGAGACTAGTCCATCTGACAATCCAGAGAGCCCAATGACTGTATCGATGTCTCTGTCACCACTGCCTGTCTTGGACACTTCTCCAGTACCTCCGCAGCCTTCTGGGCGATTGGTTCGAGCATACAAACAACTTATTGAAGAGTTGTAATGTATATATATATTATTGGTACTTTTTATTTAACAAAGGGGGGATGTAGTGTCTTGTGAGTTAGAGATGACAGGACGCTTTTGGTACTTGATGGACTCCGTAGAACAGTGACATAAGTGCGTGGGTGTGAGTGATGGAATTCATGATGTAGAATGTTCAGTTAACGGTCACACGTTGAGGAATGAAGGCGTTTAACACCAAGCTCCATATGTGGCATGATCATTTGCATGTACCCGCGCTGGGGTAGGACACTACAGCAGACTCTTAAGAGAGTGGCATTATAATTGTGACTTTGGGTGGATTTGTGCCTGGGATACTACACCCACATTTTACCCACATTTGATTCTATGTCACTACTTTGTGTATGGCAGTAGATTTTGCATAGCGTTTTGGCAGATTTTTAAGTGTGTGACAGGCCACCACGTACCTGTAGTTTACACTATATCAAGTGCTACATTTGACCGCCATTTTGGGGAAGTGTTAGAGTTTGTGGAGGGAGAAGGGCTGAGGAGATTTGGGAAGATTTTAGGACTACAGTGAGACAATATTAAAGTGAAGAGCTGGATCAGACAAGTGCCAGATGTTGGAACTCCCAATTCCCAATATTCAGCTGTTGAATTTTAGACCTTATACTAACAAATTTTAATGCAATGACCAATAGAATTTGAAATGGTATTCAATCCGGTGTCAATGGTTTGACGGACTCTTTATACTTGGTTAGTTCGCTCCCATTGTTTCTCATGTAATACTAATGCTATAACGAACGATAAGAGTGAGATCTGACCAAAAAAACAGAATGTGACAGTCCACACTAAATTTCACCAACGCTTTGTGAGAAAACTTGCAGTTTGTGGAGAACAGATGTAACTTGGCACATTGATAAGCATGTGACAGAGAATAGGTGGCTTGTACAATCACAACCTGTCTTTGTGCTTGCTGCAGGTGCTAGTGTGTCAGAACACACAAAAAGACGTCTTTCTTTCTGGCCCAAATACAACTAACAATCACCCACAACGACCAGGTTTGTGGTAAAATGCAGGTTAGCCCAACCAGCTCATTGTGAGGCTGGGTAGTTCTTTTTTCATGGATAGTTAAGTTCTGGGTGAGAAGGAAGCCTAGATGACAGTGGTGGCGGGAAGACAATAAAATATTTGGTAATGAAGAACCGTCTGATTTTTTAATTGAAGAATCCAGGGTATGCTTTCACCACTTTATATCACAACATCCTGTTCAACTGAATAGACATTGTAGCAACTATGCAACAACAAACTCTAAGCAGGCTCACCTGCATCATGGAGGGCAGGACCCCCCAGATTAAATGCAACACGGTATTTGATCTATCAATGGAGGAAGCCTGCAGAGCTCCCCAAAGCTCTCAGCTACCCTCGGTACTTTTCAATCTATAGGTGAAGCACCCACATGACCCACTGAATGGGGTGGAGTTTCACCCTTGCACATATGACACTCGATTGATCATTCGGCATTGTGACAAATTCCGAAAGAAACTCGCAGAACCCAAATCACACTATTGATTTAGAGCCAGCATGACTGTCCAACAACTGGTTAGATTTGAAGACATCAAGCCAGATTATGGTAGGACTAAAAAAAGAACAGAACCTGTTACAGAATGTGTATCTTCAGAACACCCCCCCCCACCCCCACTACCACCACTCATAGATGTAGTCCTTGCATTTTCTATTCCTTTTTTAACTTTTCATTTTAGGAGCAAATACTGTTGAATTTCAATGATAACATCCTTTCATGTAAATGGTCAATATAGGTTTAACCTGGTCAGTCATGATGGAAAGTAGGTGAATATGATGGATCTTTAGAAGAAACTGGAGAGGGTATACTAAGGGGGTTGACCATGGAGCGAGCTGGACGTATTCTGATAGCCTTGTTTTCTTCTCTAAGAGTACCATTCCCGAATTCCAACCATTAAACTTCTGAACTTTAAATAGCGCAAAATTGGTAAATGCCTTTGGGGTGCTGCCACCGTCACATTTGTTCGACTAAAGTGGGTGGCAAAAAATCTACAAACAATGGGGCATATTAACAAGGGGGCGATATGAAATTATCGCTGCTTTTGCGTCCGTTTTCGGGCGAAAAGCAGCGATAATTTCATCGCCTTATCAGCAAAGACACGCTTTCGCGTGTTTTGCTGACTCAGCGCTCCGTTCCAGCACGCCTAACTTTGCATCGCTAATGAGATGCAAAGTAGGCGTGGCTGTGAAACCAAACAGGGATAATATCGCGAAGGCAGCTTCGCGATATTATCAAGGAGGGTTAGCGATCTTTTAATCGCGTTAAGTATGCCTTAACGCAGGAATTTAACGTCTGTTAAATTCCTGACTAAGGCATACTTAACATGGGGGTGGATTCTGTGGCTAAGACCACAGGCCCTATCATCTAGGATATCGCCGTTTTCCACCATGGAAAACGGCGATATCCACGCTATCTCTGGAATTTTATCGCCTCGGCGATGCGCGTTGTTGATAACGCGCTAACCGGGCGATAAATTACAGAGATAGCCGGCGATAAATATGCAAGCGCTAAGCGCGCTTTGCGATATTTATCGCCAGGCCTTGTTAATATGCCCCTATGAACCTTTTTGGGCACGAAAGACCACAAACATGTTACTTGAACAAGTGTACTAAATAAACATACATATAAACAATTAATTCAACAGTGCAAAAGCCAAATTCCATGTTATCAATGTGGGAGAGCGTAAATGACTTGCGAAATCAATGCTAACTGCGTCACAGATTGCACGTCACTATCCAATAAGAAAGGCCAATATGTGCCTTTTTGATTAAACTTAACCTCACTGCACGGATTGAACCCTTTGCACTATGGTTCTGGCTAAATACCGTTTTTTATAAATTATACAAACGGAAAAACAGCACGTCTGCCCACCAGCCCCTCTCCTCAAGATTAACATTACATTTATGAATGTTCTCAAGAGGGAGGGGGCATCAAGCCACGCTCCAGGCGTCACCTCTGTTGCATAATAATGCCCCTTCCTCACACTCAAACATGGCAGTAAATAGTATTTGTTTCTATTTCTGTACATAATCGGTTTGGGTTGCTCTTACTAAGGGACGTTTATTAGCACATGACAAGTTAAAGTGGCATGGTGTTGAGCAAACAGCGACAAATTCTAGAATCGGCCAATTTTTTCTCCATGGTTGACATCGGAGCCTAGACATTTGCATTCCTTTCCGTCTTTCCGAATATAGATAAGGGGCATAAAAAGCCTCATTTACTTACCTGGCTGAAGGGTCGCACGCGTACGGCTACTTTCACGCTGTCAAAATGCGGCATTTTTTCCGGACTCCTGACTACTCTGATAAATATGGTAGAATCGCAGTGACGTCGCTCCCCTCCTCCCGGAGAATGAACAGGTTATCCAGACCACAGGTAGGGTTTGAAGAAAGGAAGGGTGATATATTATTTAAGTGACTTCATTCAGTGAGACCAACGTATTAAATTACTGCCTGGTGACTTTCGCTGCTTTTGAGTGCAACCATATTTTGTTTCTAACAGTTAAGCATCTTAATACATTGAGAGATCATTTGCGTCGCTGGCACAAACGCTAAACAACTTCAGAATGGTATATACGACGATAACATTTCCTATGCAGTTTTGTTCAAATGTATTACTTACTTGCCTACTGTCAAATGCCTTATTGCGTATTACATTTTAGAATGCTTGACACCAGTGCTTTAAATGGAAAAAAATAAGTGCAGGTACTCACCAAAAGGAGCAGTGGGCGGAGTTTAGGGCTCCAGAGTTATCCACTTTTTTGTCACTTATGATGCCCCAAGCTCACTTACTTATGCTTTCTGGTTCTCATGATTGGTGAAGGCGCAACTGCAAAAAGCGAGGAATTCATCAGGCAGTCTTTTCATTCACGCCACTAGTGGATGTTTCTGTCAAACCTGGAAACCAGAGTTGCTTTCGAAGAGACTTGGGGGCATATTAACGAGGTGATAAACAATTATCGCCGCTTTAGCGTCCGTTGCTGACTGAAAGCGGCGATAATCTTATCGCCTAATCAGCAAGGTCACGCTATCGCGTGAATCCTTGCACTATCGCCCTTTCTCTCAACGCCCATCTTTGCATCTCTAATGAGATGCAAAGTGGGCATTACTAGGCGTACCCCGGATGGGCTACGTTGCAAATATCGCCGATGTGCACATCGCGATATTTACAAGGCAGCCCACAGGATTATAGCAGACGTAAAATTTTGGCGGAAACGGCAGTTTTCGCCAAAATCTAACGTCTGCTATAATCCTGACTTACCTATGTTAGACATAGGAGGTGGATTCTGCTGATACGACCACAGGGTCGTATCAGCAGAAGCTATCGCCGCTTGCAGGGAACATCGCTGGAAAACCAGCGATGTTCCCTGCAAAACGGCGATAACCTCACTATCTCTGGAATTTTATCGCCTCGGCGATGCGCGTTGTTGATAACGCGCTAACCGGGCGATAAATTGCAGAGATAGCCGGCGATAAATATGCAAGCGCTAAGCGCGCTTTGCGATATTTATCGCCGGGCCTTGTTAATATGCCCCATAGTTTGTATAACTTTAGTGAGCAGCATATTCTCTCTCTCTGCCACTGGATGAGAAATGCTGACACACAGACAATAGCGATATTGCTGTTGGTGGCTCAGCCTTTCAACATTCCGTTTTATGTGGTTGAAAGGAGTGGTGGAAGGAGTAAACACGCTGCAGATGTGATATCAGAAAGAATAAAGTATCTACTGGGCTGATCTGGCTCCACTATGTGTAATAAAAATACACACCATGATCCCACGTGTGTTAATTCAGCTAATAATTGATATTATATGCCTTATATACTTACTATAATAAATGTCAAATGCATTCTTGCATTTGCAATTGTTGATTAAATACGTATTAAAAAGAAAAGGAACAGGCTTTCAAGTCACATTATAAATGGCAAGATGGTCTTTCTGAATCAAAATATGATCAATGACATTAAGTGCTGGTTAGGAGATGGGGCTTATTACAAATGAAATATGTTTTCTGTGCTTGCACCACGTAACTTGTACAGACGACCCACCTGGGAGAGCTAAATAAATGAAAAATGTATGTTTTCCTGCTTTTGGTATTCGATTACAGTGTGCAATAAATTGCAAAAATGAGTGTGAATAACACGCACATACCAAGCCATGCAACATATCTACTGGCTTTTGATAAAAATACAGCCGTGTACATCCATGTGGCATGTAGGCCCAGGTGGTTTAACACTGGCAGGGAATATCTCTGTTCAAAGAGCATTTCACATTTTTCCCTGGACTTACCGTCTGTCCAAGGTCGATAAAATGGGATCAGCGAGTTTGGTAACAAGATCCCTTCTAATTTACACATGCAAGAAGGCAATTCAGGTGTGTGGCGATGGTGAAAGCATTAGCAAACGTTCTTTTGTTCTGTCTATGAAATATTCTATCCTGAACAGTGCCTCCCAACGCCACCCATTAGATTTTACAGCCCCCTCTCAGCCCCACTGTGAAAGATCAATGGATATGCTAATCACTCTGCAGACACACCCCTGCTCTGATGATTTACAAAGCAGCTCACGCTGTGTCCTGGTGACGAGCTCCTGTGATTAATTCTTTGCAGTGATTGTTAAAGGTGCTGACGTGGTATCAGTTGAGAAATGAAGGGAGCGCTGCCTGGGTTAAAGTCAGGTCCCCATGAGTACCGGTACTCTCTTCGTTCTAGAAAAAGATTCGGTACTCAACGGGAGAAAATGAAAAATTGCCGGTACTCAGTACCGGTGAGTACTGGCCCATTTAAAGCACTGCTTTAGCTAGATTAATTGTTATTCCTCATCGTTTCTGGCAACCCCTCAACCATTCTTGCCTTGGACATCCATCCTAAATTGTGTTTAGTAAGAGGCATCCTACTTCTCATCAAGGTTAATGGGGTCCGTTCTGTACTTTCATACGGTGTGATCCAATAGGCCCTAATCCTTTGTACGTCTCGTCTGCACGAGCACGCGCTCGCACTCTCGCTTGCGAGACCCTTGTGCTTTATAATGGGCTCGGAACCCACCCATTGCTTCTTAATAGTTTGCAGCCTTGTCACTCTTCTTTGCTGCCTTCTAAATGGGGAGCGTTTGCCACGCGTCACTTCCTTTTCTTTCAGTAGCAGATGGAGCAAACGCAGATGAACTTTAAATAGTGTTCATCCGCTGCTCGCGCTATGATTCAGGTGCTATTTCTTTCCTCTTTTTTTTAACGATATGACGCCGTGAACGCTGGCCACGTCACAGCGCTTTTTTAACCTTCCCCCGCCCTCCTCCATCTTGTTTCTTCTCCCCTCCACCTCTCCCCATCCTGTTTCTTCTACCCCTTTCCACTGCCAATCCTTCCATGTTTCTTCTGGCCGCTTCATAAAGCTTCTTTTTATCTGTCCTATTAAAAGACCTATTGGCTTTGCCAATGCTTGTTTTACTTCTTTCTCCCAATTCAGTTTATTTGTTTTTTTGCCAACTCAATAACCCCTTTATCTTCGCTGTTAAACCGTTGCACACTCCAATTTCCTTCAGGGTGGTAGGCAGATTTACCCACTCCTGCTCATGTACTGTTAGAAGGTTTCAGCTTTAAATTGCCTCCACTGTCACTTACTATGACTTTCGGTAAACCTTCCTATCAGAATACAGCATCCACAAAGTTCACCTCTGCAAATATTTCCCATTTGCTTCGATTTTGTAATCCGTACATAAAAGTAGTACTTTTTAGACGGAACCACTCGCGCTTGCAAACGACAACGTCTGTACTGGGGAACCAGGTGCCAATCTCCACATTTTTCATTGGACTTAAAGTCTGTCCAAGGTCGATAAAATAGGAATCAGCGAGTTCGGTAACAAGATCCCTTCTTATTTACACATGCAAGAAGGCAATTTAGATGCGTGGCGACGTGAAAGCATTAGCAAACGTTCTTTTGTTCTGTCCTGAACAGTGCCTCCCACCGCCACCCATTAGATTTTACAGCCCCCACTCAGCACTGTGAAAGATCAATAGATAAGCTAATCACTCTGCAGACACACGCCTGCTCTGATGACTTACAAAGCAGCTCACGCCGTGTCCTGGTGACGAGCTACTGTGATTAATTCCTTGCAGTGCTTGTTAAAGGTGCTGCCTTGGTATCAGTTGAGGCCGGGATGAAGGGAGCGCTGCCTTGGTTAAAGTCAGGTCCCCATGAGTACCGGTACTCTCTTCGTTTTAGAAAAAGTGCCGGTACTCAAGGGGAGCAAATGAAAAAGTGCCAGTACTCAGTACCGGTGAGTACCGGCCCATTTAAATCACTGCTTGACACACAATTGTGCTGTGACCCTGTTCAGGGTCCACAGCGCATGCCCGGACTACTTGGTTCCACCCGTGGTGGTTGAGATCTTTTGCTGTTGGTGACTGGGGTCCGACCAATTATGGCCGTGTACACAGGTCCAAGTACCACCCTTTCGGCACTTGACACTCAAAGTAGTGAGGTCGAGCGGTCCAACGCTTCTCATAGAGGTGGGGTGGGGGAGAGCTAGTTACTCAACAGTCAAACAACAGCCTTAATAATTTATTATGCAGCCCTGTGTTTATCGTTAGAAAAAAAAAAAAACATTAATCATGCAGAAAAACGAAATAGTACATGTCCCAAAGGTTGCTCAGTAATAGGATTGCATACCTCTTATGGGGTCAAATGAAATGAGGATATCCCTATGGTGTCCGATTCCTCCACCAACGGTCTCGTGCAATTTAGGCAAAGGTAGCGTTACAGGCAAGTTACGGGCAGGTGTGGGTGCAGATCACTAGCGATTACCAAAAATATTGCCCTGTAGGTCAGTTCATTAGTCTTTTAGCCCAACACGTTTATGCCAGCAAAGGTTAGCGTTAGTTGCAAGTTTTATTCTCATATTAGGCAGTCTCAGCTATTTGTAGACAATGTGCTGTGTTACCAGTTTAATTGGGCTTGTGAAACTGCAGCGCAGGCAGGTGCGATTAGCGTCTTCACACTTACGGGGTTGAGTGCTGGGCGGGAGACCACAGGTGGACGTCTGGTCCCCTTCATTACGGAGGACTCAGCCTTTGGCCCGACGCAGGTGGACGTTCATCTTTAGCAGTTGTGACCCCTCAGGGCTGAAACAGGTGGGATCTCATCTCTAGGCACTTGCGGTCTTGCAGTAAACATGATGCAGACGGGCACTTGCAGCCTCCAGTGTGATGCGGCAGCTCCGATGAGGTGGGCGTCTTGCACAGCAGCACTAAGCTCTTGGGGTTGATAGTGGGCACGCCTGGGAGCTAAGTGGCGACTTGTTGAATACTTGATGCAGCTTCCAGCAGGAGCTGCAAGAGGAGGCTGGAAGTCCCTGCAGACATTGGTTTAGGACTAGCTTTGCTTTCTGGCAGCATATACTTGGGGTGGCCCACACTCAAAGGAGATGCTGGGCGTGTCCTCCTGGACAGTCTCTCCTGCTCCAGGAACTCTCCTTTCCTCTCTGAGCTGGCAAGCTCCTCCAGGAAGATGCAGACTTAAGGTGATGTCCCTGTACCTCTCGGAGCCCGGCTATCATGCCGACACCAGTCCTGGTCACACAGCAGGCCTTCAAGCACTGAGGGGCACTCCCTTCTTTGGTCACGAACATCTTGGAACTGAATCAAATGTGGGTGGTATAGATCCAACTTTCATGTACGTTTTCCAGCTAGGTAATGTGTCTTTGCTGTCTAAGTAGTCAGAAACTGTTTGGGTTGGTTTCCTTTGAAATATCACTTTTAGGCTGCTCTCCAGATGCACCCTTTGTGCAAAGTGATGCTACTCACATCAGGTAGCTATGGGGCTGGCTCCAAGTGGAAGAATCTAAACTTGGGCACAGTGAAATTTAAGATCTCTGCACCTGGCAGTTATCAGCCTTCCAAAAGCAGTCTCAGGGACAGACAAGAGGACTGATTCTGCCTATAAACCTACTCACCTTGAAGACAAGAAACTACATTCCTACAGTGCTTGAAATGTAAAAAGTGAAGTGCAGGTACCTTGTACCAGGGTCCCTGCTTGTTTCTGAGAAGTGCCGGTACTCTCCAATTTAAAGTATTACGTCACTCTTGAGATGTGCAGGTACTCTCCCTCTCAAAATAAAAAAGGACCGGTACTCAGTGCCAGACAGTACCGACCTATTTAAAGCACTGCATTCCTACCCATCACTGCAACCAGCTACCAAATGCCAGTGGTTAGGAATAACTAATCAGCGGTCCTTTGCTAACAAGGCCCTCATGGAATTTCTCCAGATCTCCCTCTGTCCATACTCCATACTTCAGTGTCTGGATCTCCACCCTCTAGTCATAGTAATGCATACTATAAAGTTCCTCATGTACTCAGCATACACATGAGATGCCAGTGCAAGGTTTTCAGATCAAGGCTTAACTTAACACGAATGGGGCAGTAGGTCATGCTCTCCCTTGTCAAAGAGGAAAAAGATTTGGTCACACTACAGAATGACAGAACATGGTATGCTGCCACTACCGCTTTATGTTTACACCCAAGGCTTGGACAGGAGACCACTAACCCATATGAGGATACTCTGGATGCCCCCTCCAGGTCACAGAAGAGGTTATAGACCTCATGTTAATAGGGACAGGCCTAGACATCTGCACACAAGTTAGATTAGATTGACACCAGGGTCAAAATAAAGTTGGGATTCCAGTTTCAAATGCAGTCAGGCATTCCAGGCAGAGCAACATGTTTGCTCACCATGCAAGAGACATTCCCGTCCCAACGAACATCCCCCCACACACACACAAACACCAGAGTACCCAGTACCTTATTTCACTGTTGGAGAGGCATAGAACGACTCAGCAATTTGGGATTCTCACCCTTTGCCATCAGCTCTTGAGTGCTTCATGATCTGTTAGGACTACAAACTTGGCATTAAACAAGTAAGGGCAGAACCCCCTCAAAGCCCACACCCTTGCAAGACATTCTTTCTCAATGGTCACCAAGTTCTTTTCCCTAGGAAGCAGTTTTTGGCTGATAAAGGCCACTGGGCGCTCTTTACCCTTGTCATCAAGTTGAGCCAATAGTGCTTTAACTCCTCTATCTGAGGCATCCGTCTGTGCAATGAAGGGATGACTATAGTCAATTGCTTTCCATATAGATACGTAACATAGTGCGCTCTTCAGGTCCTCAAAGGCGTTGTAACATTTGGCAGTCCAAATCACTTTCTTGGCTGCTTCTTGATTGTCAGGGCTGTTAAGGGCACAACTATGGTCTCATAGTTTGCCAAAATCTCATGTAGTATCCTATCAGTCCGCACTGAACTTGACAAGAGCAGAGAGCACCTAGTGCTGTCATCAGCTGCAGGCTGCTTCTTTGGGAACAGAACTGGGCTGTCATTGATAAGTGCCTTGTGAATGTTTGGGCCTCAAGGCAGTTTTAGCCTCGTTTCATGCACATTTGTGGTCCAGACAGATCACAAGGCACTCAAGTGGTTAACAGCAATGAAGAGTGAGAATCCCAAACTGCTGAAATGGTCTATCCCGTTGCAAGGACTACTCTTCACTGTGGAATACAAATCCAGGCCATAGCATGGGCGTGCAGATGGACTTCCAGCCAGTTCTGCCGATCAGATGACTGGACGTTTCCAAAGGTGGAGTAAGATCCAGGTAGTCAGATCTGCAAATGTCCCCTGCATGGTAACAGGGGTGTGCAGCCCCTGCTCTGAGTAACCCAGCTGCATGATATCTGATATCCTGATATTTTTGTTTTGGCCTAGCGTGCACAACCTTCAGGTGATCCTGTAAGCTGTGAGACTAAGAGCCTGGCTCTGTGGTCTCGGGGGGCACGCAAAGTGTACCCTCAAGCTGACACAAGATCCATTTACACCCCCAACTGAGACTTTTGCACAAGATGGAGGAGATGTTGTTTTCCCAGACATTGGCAGTGGCATAACTAAACTTGAGGGGGGCCCACTGCAAAGTACATGGAGGGGGCCTGCCAAGCTCCTGACCCAGGGATGAGCTCTCAGGTCTCGGGTTAGCCGCCAGTGTACAGTGCCAGAGGGGGCCCCCTAGAGCTCGGGCCACCACTGCACTGCGGGGCTTTGGGGGGGGCTATTGTTATGCCACTGGACAGTGGAAGCATATTGCTAACATTTCTGAAGCTGGAGGGACTTGATCTAGACACTGAAGTGAGTGAAGAGTAGACAAGACTCTTTTAGAAATGTAATAAGACCTTTTGCCAAGCAAGGAGCTGCTGATTTGACTTCCTGAACTTACAATTGATGGATTGTAGGGTGAAGGGTGGAACTGCAGACTCTGTTGTGCAGGGTGAAGGAGATTTTAAGTGAGATGCAGCCTTCTGTGTTTCCCTGATTACATCTTCAGTTGGCTGATAACATCCAGGGGCAGAAACATCACACCTCTTTGTGCATCTGTTTTGGGTGGTTGAGGCTGGAGACAACCCTGCTGAGAGAAGCATCACTCTGCACGAAGGCTATACTTGGAGAGCAGTCTGGAAAAAACAGTTGAAACAGGTATCACCCCAAACCGTTTTGGGAAAGTGCAGACAATGGCTACACACCTCATGAGTACTTTTGGTGTATAAAAGTGGGACCCCAGTTGTTGCTCCAGGTCCAAGTCCTTTATTGCTAAGTAAGGGAGTGCTCTGCAGGGTCCTCAGAGGGCTGCTGTGCAACCACAGCCTGTGAATACCCGACAGCCAGCTTCCCAGAGGTGAGGCAACATCACATTGTTAGATTTGCGGTATAGTGGGCCTGAAGTGGCTCGGAGCAAGAGCCTGCCAACACTGCAGGAGTGACTGTCCAAAAGGAGAGAAGGGCACCAGGTCCCCGGTGCTAGTAGAGCCTACAGCAAAGAGGACTATGGGAAGAGAGCTGAATACCATGGTGCCTGCAGTCTCTTGAAGTTGTTCCTGGTGGGAATGGTGATGACTTCACCTGAGATCGCCGAAGCTCAGACACACCTGTGAGCAGAGTCCAAATTGGATGGTGCATGGTCATATTTTCCTGAAGCTAGGCCTGTACATGGCCTTATTGCCCAGAAAGGTGACTGTACGTGGCTGTATTGTTCAAGAGATCAGCCTCTGAGTGGTGTGTTGTTCAGAAAGATACTGGTCTGTGATCTAACTCTATTGCCACAAGACTGGGTAGTGGTGGCACCATGGAAGAAGGGAATCAGCCAGTGTGTTGTCACACCAATCCTAGAGAACCTCTCTGCACAGGGTCCACCTGTTCCATGCTGAGATCCATCCTTCTTTGGGGAGCACAGTGCCTGCCTGCTCGACCATCACCAATGGAGACGTGTAGAAAGAGAACGGCTGAAGTCTCATCTGCCAGGCATGTGCTTGCAGCAAATCGAGGATACCCACAACAGAGCTACTGGTGAGCGCACCTCCTCCCAGAAGCAGAAGGTGTGAGTGCACTGAGATGAAGCTGGGTGGCTGCCTGAAAGGACTGTTCCACTACGGGTGGTAAGATCTGAGCAATTGAACTACATGGGAACTAAAACGATTGAACTGTGAGAGACTGAGTGCAAATACCTAAAGGGAGCAGGGGGAGATCTGCACATGAGCCGTAATCACCCTATTGCCCTAATCCCAAGGGGGCACAGCCTAGACCATACGTGAAGGGATGGATGGGAAGGGAAAATTAGCAAATAGTGGCCCATCCCTGCAGACAGCCCCACCCCGAACACCAAATTGTTCTTTGCCAATGTTATGTGTCATATTCTGTCCTAGTGTGCATAAAAGTCTTTTTCTTCTTGAAAGATGAGCACTGGCTTGGACATTAAGTTATCATGCAGCTGTGTGATTGTTGAGTCCTGAGCTCTATTACCCTCATCATCACTACCACTGAAAGTCAAGTGCTCCAGGCCCTGCATTTCAGCCTAGTTTTTAGAGCCATACTAATACGGGATCCAAGGACATCAGAGGCAAACATCCTCAACCCCCTGGTTGAGGATCAGTAGCTCCTGCTTGCCCCATGGCCCTCAAACAGGATCTAACAAGGGCTATAAGGGTCAGATCTCAACTTGCACACTGACTTCCAGTTTCATCATTGACCATGGGAAGGGGTACTTTGCAGAGTACTTGAAAAAATCCTGAGATTAAGGGATGATGTCTTGTACAGCCAGTTTCCTGGAGCTGAGGGCAAATCACCTGAAGCATGCAGCATTGCAGAGGAGCTTGTCTGCCTGTGACCTTGCGGCTACTGGCCTGCAAATAGAGGGGAAGCAGGGCCTGGCCCTTGTAAGGAGACTACTACCAAGTAGAAGCCCAGCTTCTGTGCACAGGAACAGCCTTAGAAATCACAGACTGCCATTGGAAGTGCAACCTTCACAACCCGAAGCTTGGAGTGGGTCTTCCGGCCTCCCCACCCAACCTTGTCACTCGTTCATCCTGCAACAACTAAGACCACTGCAGTGACGATCTGCCCAAGTGTTCTGCTACCACTCGTGACTGCAGCATTGGGTGCCTGCAGCTATGAGAGACCATGACTCTAGACATATACAGTTACAACCAACCCTAACCTGAAACACCAACTAATACGAGCAACTGCTTTGAATCCCACCAAGTGCCAGATGCTGACTTCTGATCGGCACAGTCTCCATGCAATGTGCCTGCATGCCAGAACAATCCCCGGGCAGATTGAAGGTGGTCTTGGGAGCTACCAACCAGTGCACTGTATCCAAAGAAGGCATGGCTATCTCTGGTTTAACTGAAGAAGTCCAGATATTTGCTTATCACATCAGAGGGTCAATACTCAGGTATAGTGGGTTGGTACAATACCATACCTTTAAAGACTCAGGGGCATATTAGCAAGACCGGCGATAAAATTATCGCCGTTTTAGCAGCAGGAAACTGCCGCTAAAACGGCGATAATGGGCTTGCTAATATGCGTTATAGAATTCCAATAGAAGCCCAGGTTAGATGTGCAGGACATCTAACCTGGGCTTCGATTGGAATTCTATAACGCATATTAGCAAGCCCATTATCGCCGTTTTAGCGGCAGTTTCCTGCCGCTAAAACGGCGATAATTTTATCGCCGGTCTTGCTAATATGCCCCTCAGTGCTGGGACATTTGAATGACTGACAACTGGATCAGAAATCAGTGAAGCAGCTTGTGAATTCAATAGTGAGACTGTACCTATGCTTACATTAAACTTGATTAGTTCCCCTGTAGAAATCCCCAATGTACATGTGTTGAATTTATGCTTTGCTATTTCTGTGTGTCATGTTGCGGTTCGGATTGTGTCAAAGTACTTCTTTTTCACAAAAAGCATTAGGTCGGACAGCAATTATTGTGTCTATTGCATAACTGTCGAGTTCTGAGTCTCTGCCCCCACACTAACTTCCTGATTAGCTGTGGACTGCTCCCCTCACTACAAATGAGGGTCAGTTGCTTAAGTGGTGTACTTGGTGTTCAGTTTGCAGGACTATAGTAGCTCAGGCCCCCAGACACTGACCTAAAAGGCCCTGAACCTTGGCCCATGACCCACTGAATGTGTTCCAATAAGCATATTGAGGAGGCCCAAACCACCCATAAGTGCTGCAAGGGGGTGCAAGGCGTAGCCACTAGTTCAAGTTCAAGAAAGCTTTATTCGATTTAGCAAACAAATCATAAAAGTACAAACTTAAAATTTCATTAGGTTAAAAAAGAATATACACTTTACAAAATACATTGTAAAAACATAAATAAATGTGCATTGATGAGAGAAAATGCAACAATCAATATAAACCATAAGCTCGGACATCTAAGTGGAAGATACATCGACAACCCACTATAGGATTAATCCAAATTGTAATTCTTATCAGTAATCTCACAAATTCTAAAACATCAAATATTACTCAATAATGCATCTAAAATATGGGGGCATATTAGCAAGACCGGCGATAAAATTATCGCCGTTTTAGCGGCAGGAAACTGCCGCTAAAACGGCGATAATGGGCTTGCTAATATGCGTTATAGAATTCCAATAGAAGCCCAGGTTAGATGTGCAGGACATCTAACCTGGGCTTCTATTGGAATTCTATAACGCATATTAGCAAGCCCATTATCGCCTGTCTTGCTAATATGCCCCATAATCTCCTTAAAACGGAGAGTACTAAATACACCTCCTAAAACTGTTTTATCCAGACCACTTTCTAATTGCAAGCGATTCCCTTATAAAATTTATAACAACAGTACAAGTATCAGTAGAATACAGCGAATACAAATAGCTAAAACCTCTATAAGAGCAAGGGCGATACACCCTCAACAATGGGAGCCAAAATCTAGCTCTCAGGGTTTTATAAAGAGCACAAAACAGAACAAAGTGCAAAGTAGTAAGTATTACCACATCATTATTACAGGGACATGGCATAAGCTCATCAGACCACCCACATTGTTGCGGAAAGGCTACCAAAAAGTGCACTGTGCCCAAACGAAACCTGGTAAGGTGAAATCTATATTGCGGATTCATAAAAAAAGTTACGTTAAATTGCAGCTGGTTAGTCTGGAAGCTAACATTAGCTAAACTCAGCGATCTCTGCTGGCTCAATAACTGCTGATGGTGTGAGCTTACCCTTGAAAGATAAGCAGATATACCACTAATGTAGCTGAGCGCTGATGTCTTGCAGGAGTAATATGGTTCTCAAAACAGCCTTCCAGTTCTCTCTGGTTTTGACTAAAAGAGTGACAAAAAGCAAAAGGTGAAGGGAGCAGGATGGCGATCTAGAGAGTTCTGATTTGTCTTTCTCTCCTGGCCCCACAACATTTAGTAGTTTCAAAACGTTACTCCATATTTGGATTTTGCCACCTAATGAGACACGGTGGTGAAATGATCATTAACTCTTCAAGGAATTCGTTCTTTTGATGTGTCTCATGTAACTTCTTGAACTGTAACTATTGTGGTCACCATCTTGAATACACCAGACTGTCGTTTTTTGGGATGACTGTTTGACATAGATATACCTTGCAGTGGAGTTGACTGATGTTTGCCATTGATATTCACTGAAGTGGTAACTACAGTTTAAGGGAACATGAACCAGTTCAAAAGCTACTACTGTCAGACTTACAAGCTCTAGCTAGAATACTGGTGTACTATACCAGCCAGAGTTAAGCAATTCACACAGTGTTGTTGTACGGCTTGTACCTCCCTCAATAAAATTGTGCATTTGTTGGATAACATAAACATCAGGATTATGACAGCTTTCCACCTCCGTCATCCGGAGACAGCCGGCCATGGGTAGGTCCCATACTAGGAACCTCGAGGACTAAAGTTAGTACCCCACGCATATGTGCTTTGTGCGCATACAGCCTCCTGCCTTCACCATCAACGCCGGTCGCCTACTGCGTTACACGGCGAGACAGGGCCCCCATGTATACTTTTTTAACTGTCATGCATTACACAGCACAAATCCCCTACTTGCTGTAGGTCTACCTCTAATATTGCACACCACCGCCCGACCGCATCCATGAACTAATGTCCGTTGTTAGTAAGCAGCACCAGTCTCAAGCGCGGTCCACCTTATTTCACCTGGACCACTGCACATTACGCTTTCGGTGATTGCACTCATGCAGAGCTCCGCCAACCCGGCAGGTGCATCACGGGCCTTGTAGTTCCTTGCGATCACGCTTGCCGCTCGCCTCACCAACACCAGCATTTGAACCATAACTAAATCCTCTACATCACAGTGCACGGAAGGGCCCCCACATCAACTCCTATGACTCTGGAGCACAACGTAACGCTAGTAACTGTTTGCGGTTGGTCCACTTCCATACCTGCACACCACCGCTCCAAATGCACCCTACTACTCCGGTTCTCTGCTAAAGAGCAGCACCAGTTTCGAGTACAACATGGTCCACCTTCAATTAATGTACCGCGGCGCATCACCGGCCTTATAGTTCCCTTTTGAGCACACTTGCCGTCCGCCTCTTCAACACCCTTTTTTTCTCTGAATATGACGGTACTATGTCAGCATGATCTGACCGCAACCATACCTACAGAGCATCACACTCTGCGGCCAGGCACACAATGCATTACTACCATAATTCTACCCGCAGGTTAATTTTACCCAGCGAATAATGAGACGGCATGGTCCTATGCCAAGTCTGTTGACCTGCGCACCTACCATGTATGGTTACTACACCTGACCCTTCTAATACATCACGGGCACGTGGGTCCATTTCCAGCACGCAGGCCACCACTTACTATCACCAGTCACTCCCTCCACCACATCGGAGCGAATTAGCCTCTTCTACCTGGTGCGGCTGTAGCACCTACACCTACACAGTGGGCATAGTCTGTCCCTACCACGGGCCCCACCGACCATGACATGGACTCCCCATTTCTTGCGAACATCCACTACGTTGTCAGAACCTTTCATTTTCAATGTCACACATGTTGCCATTCCAGAGACACATAATGTCTCCCAACCATAGCGGGCCCCTAGCAGCCACGTGCTGCATTCCAAACTAACTTTTTACATATCCAACATTTACATTTGCAGATTGGTCTTTCTCGCAATGCCAGCGAGCATCCCGGCCTGTCTCTGTTGGGGCAGAACAAACCCCCCTATTTAGGTGAGTTCACTGGTGGTAGATACTGCATAGGACACATGCTAAGGTACAGAGTCACGGGGGTGTACATCTACTCCCCAGGTTACACTGCCCCACGACAGAAGCATCACCACGTGGCCTTGCCACACACTCACGATGATGATGCATGTGTTGGTTATGTAATTCTGTATTCATATGTGGATCTTCAAGATTTTTGAAAAACAATTCTCTTTATAACAACACTTTACCATGACCAATGTGTGTTTTTAATCTATCCTCTCTAGGTGCTTGCTTGCCTCTTTTATCCTATCCCGCTTAGGTGCTTATGTGCCTACTTCTATTTCCATGACCTCATGGCTTTTTTCCAGTGTGAACCAGGCCATGTCCTGCTGCTTACTAACTGCTTTCGACCCATTCTCTTTCAGGTGCATGTTTTTCCAGAAGGTATAATTGTACCTCTTGTTTTCACCACACATTAGGACTACTATTGAATCATGACTTGAGGGGACGTGACTCTTTGCTTCCTTTGGCTAATCATCACTTGCCGCCCCCTCAGAGTAGATGAGGATAAAAAGGTCCTGAAAAAATGCCTAGATCCTTACAGACTGAATAAGGCATGAAACATGTCGACCCGTTGCATAACTCACTAAAACCTTAGAACTGAGACGGGGTTAATCCTCCCTCCTCAGTCTACGACTCCTTAGTCTGTTTTTACTCATGGCCCAGGTACTCCTCGAATAAACTGTCTCTGGAGAATCCAGGAGCCATTTTTAAACCACCCGCACACAATCCCATTTCTACTCACTATGCATGGGTACCCTCAAATAACAACATTTAGCTTCACGACGGCAAACCGAGAAGACCCCCGGAAAAGAGCCCCCCTGCGGGGCCAGTTGGGCATTGCAGTGCCTGCCCAACGAGGAGCTGCCCTATTATGAAGCATGACACTCCTCGGGTGTGTGAGGGCCTTTGCTCCTTATTGGATCTATCCCTGGACAAGCACGCACTATCTTGTCCTATCTAGCACCTGTCTGTAACTGACATTACTGACGTGGCCTGTCACATCTCTTATCCCGCCCCCCCTAGGAATAGCATACCCTCTTTTCTTTACCAGTATCCCGGGGCCTGTATGCTGGACCTACCAAGCCCCTCATCTCTCCCTGTGAGACTCTCAGTGAATATATACAGGCATGTGATTACTGTGTATAGTTGTACTCCTACCTAGCGCTCCCTAACCTAGTTTTGCCTAGGGTGGGTGATCTGCCAAATCCCTGCCAGGGTGGACTAACTTCCCTGTTACCTGTGTGTAAGTGTCATCAGGCTGCCTGTCTTGGTGTAGAGTTGTACATCCCTTGTGTTGGTACGCCGTAATCAGCTGAGCTGGATTTCTGACATGTGGTAACTCCACAGTGTCAGCTGAGTACTCCTCTGCCTAAACAGGGAAGTGGTTCTGTATATATAACAGTAAAACCCATGTGGACATGTTGCAACCCTTGTCAGGCAGCAATTGTTTATTCTAATTGGATAGTGTTGCCGCCTTATGGACAATAACATAAATAACATTTACGCAATTAACTTTATCCCTTGTACTGAATGTTCAAGGTATTGCTATAGTGTGCCTAGGAAGTGGAAATGTAAGCAGTGCAGATTCAGAGAATGTTATCCTGCATGGTCATGCACGCAAATGTGTGTCAAAAGTCACTGTGTGTAAAAGAGAAGGCAACTTAAGAAACGTGAGCATGTAAAATGGCAGTATTTCTACCTGGGCCTATCATGACTACATGACACCCACTCCTTGGACGTAAGTCGGTGAAAGCTATCCCTATACAAATGCAAAAATATGAGGGTCAATCAGTATAAAAGGAACCCTACTAATATCTAAAAAGCCTCACACTTCTTTAATAGCAAAGAGCAGAGAGAAAGCTTTTACTTAAAATCATTAAAAGGAATTAAAAGCTATAAAAGCAAATTTAAGAACAAATGTTGCATAAAAACAAATTCCACATTAAAAAGTGTCCCACGACTTGAAACTGCCAGATTGAGTATGTGTTACGAGAGGTAGACGAAACATTGCTGTTCCCAGCACCCATCAAATAAGATCCATGGAGCAAACATGTTCCCATCCATCTACTTCAGCAGCCGCCAAAGAAAAAGGAGCCAGTGCAAGATCCGCAGTAGCCGAGCCAAGATCCAGGTCATTAGGAGCAGAAGCATCCCAGGAGGACTCGTAGAATGCCTTTAGAAGCAACAAAAAGCAAAAGGGACAACAGTGCAAGTGGGCCATTAACGGGCTTACCTATAGGTCAATGTCCAAAGACCGAACCAGTTGCATTCCTAGTCATATATTCAGTGCACACTTAAAAGTGCACAGAAGACAGCGGAATATGCAGTGTAGCCACACTGGCCGAAATTACAAGAACCAGTGTTCGTTTAGTTCCTGAAGCAAGGGTGCACCAAAACACTATCATGTGTTCACGACACAGGACCACATGTGGAAGTGCTAGTTGCCTTTGGCCTCTTATGGGACATCCATTGCGGAGCAGAAAAAAAAAGCACAGACCAACAGTCAGGGTTAGCGGAAGACTTCCAAAAATGCTTCCCAGCACAGAGTGAATGAACGATGGAATAACTCCAAAGACTGTCTGGAAGGTACTAACCAGGCCAGAGCCTATTTTCTTTAAAAAATGCATCACTCCTGCAGTACTGGACATGTTAAAAATGCGGTGCACCAGTTCCCCAAAATGTAGCGGGAAATTAGTGCAGAGTAGGGACTGTATATCAGAAGAAGCCCTTGCAACTTGAAAATCAAGCATCTCCTTTGTTGATGTTAAGGCCGCATCTTTCTGGAGCAGTAAGGCTTTCAGTCTGCTCAAAGCAGCAAAGTGCACGTTTGAAAGCTTTATTGAAGGCAAAAGCATCGCCTCCCTAACTGTACGGCAAGTGGAAACAGTACTTGAGTACAACAAGTCACAAAAACACCAGATAGGCGCTTCTTGGTTTTCTTCTGCAGCAGCCTTGATCGTTCAACATCAAATAACTCCCATTTGAGAGCAATCTGAAAACCGGACGTATCACAGCAGCTGGGGAATCCTTCAGATAGCAGCACAAATTTGCCATCGACGCATTACATGCGCCATGAAGCAAAACCTCCATGCACACCAAGGAGAGTCCAAAAGTATTTTTGCAGTCAGACCCGTTAAGAAAAGCCTCAGTCTCGCCATTCTTACAGCGATAACTAAAAGGTAAATTCCATGACTCGTGCTCATATTCTTCTCCTAGCGCTTTGTATCTGCCTACTTGATGATATTGTAAACAGTACTGAAAGTGGAATGTTGATATTGGCAATGTTGATATTGGCAGAGAAATAAACTTGTGGATGATCCAATCTGTGGAAGGTATTTTCTGCAACAGTAAATAATAATTTCTCTAACTTTTCTATGTGTAACATAGTGTACGTTGTGTCCTTCCTTGCCATGATTGTCTGCTGTTTTGTTAGATTGTAAAATAAAATCAAGCTTGTGGCATTAAGGTGTTGCCATGGTACGCGACCGGAGTGTCTGCAGAGCCCAGCTTAATACCATAATCGATCTAAGCTGTGACTGCCCATGTTGTAAAGAGGATATGTCATTCTGAATGATGTCTTTCGCAGATGACACAAAGTTACCCAGAGAGTATATCCGAGTCAACAATGTGGTCATACCATTATCCACTACCCCAAGAGCCCTTTCTAAATTTGCCCTGTCGATCTCACGCAGTCTCTCAGCAGCCTCCTGCTGGGAAACCTTCCACACTTCATTGTATATTGTGTACAAGAAGCACTTGTGATGTGGTTTTTGAGGACCTAATAAAATGTCCTGTAGTCCCATGTCATTAGAAAGAAGGAACAAGTGTTGTTTCACTTGGGACAATGTTGAGGTTTTTAGCCAACAAAGGCACAACTTCCCAACACTGTATATTGCTACCACCCGAGTGTTGTGTCTGTGTGTAACATGGGCCAGGCCTGCTGATCTTAAACCCTTTTGTGTCACCAAGGAAATGTGCATGACATCTGTTAGTGTTTAACAGCCACACTAATCATTCCTCCTAATCGTATCCTGAAGAATTGTATGAACCATCGTGAAGTATGGTATCTAGTGTTTCCTCTGTGTTATTTGTGAACCATTGCCAGTTCGTAAAGCGTGCAGATGTGTGAATGTTTGGTGTATTTAAATCTTTTATAATAGCCAGGCCAAGACATGATGTTTGCAGCAATATTTTGTTCCGGAAAATTAGTTGTAGTGGTATCTGGCATGCTCTGAATAATGCCTAATTTCCCTGAAATTGCCAATCCTTTGTTCCTCAAATTGATTTTAAATCAACTGTGTCTTTCCAAAAGTCAAACCCTTGTGTAGACAGATGGAAAAGAAAATATTCAGATTATGTCAGCCTTGTGTCAGTAAGCATAGTTTTCTTTACTGGTGTTGGTGTGAGCCTATAATAAAATGACCCTGGGTCTGTGGTATTATGACCAGAAAAATATACAAACCTTTGTGCAAATGTGTGCGAGCTACCCCGTAGTAGTGTAGGACAGTGTTCCTATTGCATGTAATTAAACACAGCACGTGGAGTACTTGGTTTATGCAGGAAATGATGACCAAAGTGTTAAAAACAGAACATTTCCTCATAATTAGATGTTTCTTCATACATGTCCTCAGAACTGAAAACAGTGGGATACTCTAGATCTTCTAGCATTTCATACACCGTATCAATGTCCCAATCATCGGAGACAGTACTAGGGGTGATAATATCATTTATAGAAATGTGAAATACATATGGTATTTGCAGAAGTTCTGTTGGTCCAAATATATCATATAATACCCTATCCCAAACAATTCTATCGGACACTGGAACAGCCGAGATGTTCACCAGGGAAAGTTCTCTTTGCACTTTGTGTGATAAAGAATGGGGTGTTAAAACCAAGCTCACCACTTGTACAGCAGAGCGTTCTGGGAGATTGTGTCCATTTAGAAGCAATAAAAAGACTGTCACACTCCGGGCCAACTCCCAGGGATTGGAAAAGAGACATGGACTGGTGCATGGTGGCAGAGAGGGTAGTATATGAAAGTAGAGGTTGTCCCCCGAAGTGGGCAAGAATATGGGGCAAATGGAATGTTCTCAGGAGAAGTCCATGTGTCACCCCTGCCGCTGTGCCGATGGTGTCCCCGGTGCATGAGAGCGAAGTGTAACTTAGGCCCAGGGTGGAACGAGAATTGTACAGCTCTCTAAGGGACTTAGTCATAAATGTGGTACTTGTCATTGACCTGCCCGGCCCTGCTGGCCATGTGTATGAGAATGTGGTGATGTATTATGTGATAAACTGCTTTAATCTAATAAAAAGAAGTAAAAAAAGAGGACTGTCACACAACCAATCCACAGGACGTGGAAAAGTATTGAAATTGTAATCTACAGGTATAGCCATGGAGGGACAAAGTACATCTTCTTCTCCCAAACGTTGAAAACACGCAATCTACCTCAGAGAGGTGGAATTGGAGGTGGAAGTGGCTAAAATGAATCTGACGAGAAGTCATCAAAGTCAACAAAGTACCAGGAGGCTGTTTGATTTATTTTTGGCAGCTCTGTACGCTGTGTGGAACTTGGAGCTGACTAGAATTGTGGTTCATTGACGTAGGCACCATCCGTGTTGGGTTTCCGAATAGAAATCTCTGTTTCTTTATAAGTTACTTGTATAGTTGTTGTTGATGTAGCAGGTAGAAGAGATACTTCATTATTTGCTATCCCCAGCCGGGGAGTAGTAGTTTCATCGCTGATCAAACATCCAATGGGACTTCCTGGATAGTAGTGAGAGGAGACAGTAAACGACTAATGATCCCACATGGCCTACTGGGTGGAACCGGCGAGATGATCCGGTTTTATGAGAACTATCAACACAAATCACATGTTTTTACAACCAGCAAGGGAAGTAGAAGTACAATTATGGTACCTTCAACAGCCAGGACAGGTACAGGCCTAAATTATTTCTTGGCCACTATTTTCTTCCTGACCAATTCACCAATCTTGGGGATCCAGCCAGAGGCTGCTGGTGCTTCCTTCACTTCTTCAGTGGTGGTGCATTTTACTTGGACATTGCTCTGTGCGTCCCGGAAGCTGTTCAGTTCCTGTAAAACAGCCAAATAGTAATTGATATCAAATTGTGTTTCAGCCGCCACTGTGTTGGGACTGTTGAGGTCAGGTACCCACATCTTAACCCCAAACAGGATCTCGTAGGGAGTCCGTTCACCCTGGAATTTTCTAGACAGATTGTTTAGTGCTCTTTGGACCCCATTTAGGTGATGGACCCAACTGAGACCTGAGCCTCATATCTTCGCTGTCAAAGACTACTTAAATTCCCAGTTCTTCCTCTCCACTACCGAATTTCCCTCTGGATGATAGGGGGAGGAGTACAGCACAGTCACACACAGTTTTCCCATGGTGCATTTGTAAACCTTAGAGGCGAATGCCGGCCCCTGGCTTGAATGGAATGTGCCAACTGTGTATGTCCCGATGAAGACTTGCAAGTCTTTGAAAACAGTTTGGGCGTCAGCTGATCGCTGTGGCCAAACCCATAGGAATCAAAAGCAGGAATCCACTGCAACTAAGATGTATTTATAAGTTCCATATGATTGCAATGGGCTGCAGTGGTCCAGACAAATATAAGCGAGAGGCTTGTATGAGAACAAAAGAGGTGTCTGCGGTGGATGTTCCATGGTGAACCCTTCATCTGCTGGAATAGGGCACATTTAAGGACAAATTCCCTAGTCTGTTTGTAAAGACCTGGCCACCAATAGCGTTTGGTTTTACTCTAGCCCCCACTTTGGGAATACGAGCAAATTATATGTTTTGCACATTTAACTGGTATGAGTACTTTGCTGGAAAGCCTTTTGGCAAATAGGTGTCTTCACGTGCAGTGTTGACAGCCATCATGATGTCTCTATCTACTCTCGTACTGGAGCGAGTAATCGCAGTGACTACAGCAGTTTGCACTGTTGCTTTTGCAGCGTTATCAGCCATTGAATTCCCTGCAACCTGTATCCCTACACGCTGATGACTCCGGGCGTGTATCACATGAGTCCATGGCAAGCATTCTTTCAGCTTAGCCACCTGCCCCCAAAACATTTTATGCTTTATAGTGTATCCTTTGGAATCTCTGAAGCATTCTGGCTCCAATAGTGTAGATACTTGACACAATACTGGACACAACAATACAAATCTCACACAATGAGTGTGGGGAATTCAGGATCCATATTCTCTAGTGCCAGCATCAGAGCCATAAGTTCTGCCAGCTGAGCTGTGCAGTCACTGAGTGACTGCGTGCAGTTTTTTTCAGGTTGGAATTCACCATCTCGCATTCGCCTGTTCATGGCACGCATGCCACCGAGTATTGGTGCTTTGTCCCTACCGCAGGTTGTGCAGAACCATCAGTATAGATGATGTAATCATACTGATCAAGAGGCATGACTTCATTAGGCAGAGGATATTTGTGTTCATATTGCAGAAATGCTTGTGTTTGTATTGTTGGATCAAAATTGTAGTCCACATCTGTTGCGATGAGAGAGTTGGCCCATTGTATCTATCTCAATGTAATGCTTTTGCATTGGGAACGCTAGCTTTTGTGACCGCCTCTAAGGCCAGTACTGGAGTCACAACATTGATTTGCTTTCCGTGAGCCAATGCTCTCTTCCTCACCACAGCAGTCTGTACCACCATCAGAATCTTTTCTGTCGGTGCAAAATGCAATTCAGCATTGGTGTATAAATGCGATTTATATGAAATTGATACTGTGTTACGTTCATTGAACGTAACATAGGTATACCCTGATGACCCTGCAAAGCTCCGGATCACTGGGTTTGTGGTGTTTACTAGTGTGTGTAAGTGTTTTGAAGCTAGCTTGTCAGCTTGTACTGAACGTAAAATCTGTGTGTGTTTGTAGAAAAGTTCCCCTTTTTGCATGGTTACCCCCCCACGCTTTTTGCCTGACATGTGATGCAACCTGACTTGATGAGACCTGGGTCCCTGCCAATCTGGTTACCAGGGCCTGTGTTCTTTCCCAAAACTGTACCTTTGTACCCACAATTGGCACATCTCTGGCCACAGGTAAGCCCTTCATCTAAGGTACCATGGGTACCAAGAGCACTGTGACCAGGGAAGGCCTCTAAGGGCTGCAGCATCTATTGTGCCACCTTTGAGGCCCTGTACCTTAACATACACACACTGCCATTACAGGCTGCGTGCTTTGGTGCAGAGAAAAGAGAAGAGCCCACAAGGCACACATCCCTGTGTGCCATGCCTGCAACCCACTGCCTGGGGCCTAGGTAAGTTACCCCTCTAGTAGGGTGCATTAGCCCTCAGGTGAGGGTACAGAGGCATGAGCCCTGTACCCCTACAGTGTCTAAGTCCATTCTTAGACATTGTAAGTTTAGTAAAGCCATAAAGAGTATATGGTCTGGGAGTTGGTCGTTATGAACTCCACAGCTCCATAATGGCTTCACTAAAACCTGGGAAGTTTGGTAGCAAACGTCTCAGCACATTAAACCCACACTGTTGCCAGTATGGGATTTAATGTAAAATGCACTCAGAGGGCATCTTAGAGATGCCCCTTGAAAAACGACCAGCCCTGATATGGTTCCTGAACGGCTGCCCACCATTTGCTACCACCAGACAGGTTTCTGGACCCCTGGGTAGACAGCACCCGCTCTCTGGGTCCAGCAACAAAGCCCATCCTGGGCAGAGGTGTCAAGCCTCCTCCCTCAGGATGGGCTGGGTCCAGGAAGGGGAAGCTTCAAAGGCCTGCTGCCTTTGTAAGCTGTCCCTGCCGTTTGCTGCTGCCACCAACTGGCTCCCACCGGTTCTGCCCCCCACTTTGTGCAGGAGAATCAGCAGGAAAACCAAGCTAGGAGGAGAGGTGTGCCCACCTTTGCCAGCCCCAACCCTCAGGTGGGGGAGGCGAGGTGAAGCACATATCTCAGGCGCCTCCATCTTGAAGATGAGGGGACCCAGCCAATTAGGAAGAGGCTCATGCCCCCCTCCCACTGGAGGGGGGCATAATAGGGGCTGGACCCACCCCAAGGAAGGGACCCATTGGTCTCAACCTGCACATCCCTTTAACGCCCCTAAATTTAGCATTTAGAGGTGACCCTGAACCTTGCCTCCTCAGGTTTGAGGAAGAAAAGAAGGAGGACTAAAGAGCCTTGCTGAGCCAGGAAGAAGATAACTACAACTGCTTTGGCCGCAGCCCTACCAGCCGGTCCTGACTCCGACCTGACTACAGCGAAACCCTGGCATGTCCAGCAGCCAGCAGTCCCCCAGAGCCCGTAGGACCTGCCCGGCAACCATCTTTAAGACTCTGTCTCCAGTGAGCACCAGATTTGCTCAACAAAGATTCACCCACAGAATCCAGATCCTGGCGGCTCCGTGATTTTGCACCACTCTTCACCCGATGCCCACGGCCCAAGTTTGAGTGGCCCAACACCACGAGGACATCTCCCCAGTGATCCAGACCTGGGATCTGGTGATCCCTGGCCTCCCTCAAGCTTCAAGCCGATGCCTGCAGTCTCAACCTGAAGAGTGACCGGGACCAGAGATGGTAACATGAACCTGATGCCAAAATATACCCCTGCACCCGATGCCCCACGGCCTTGGGTGGCCCAACTGACTATATTGCAAACTTGAAAAAGTCTTGCTTACCTTGTATTGTCGGATCCCTGGTGTGGTATCTAGACATACCACCCAAAGTAGTAGATGTAATCCAAAAGTAATCTAAAAGTATTCCAAAAGTAATTACTGTGTAATTTAATCTGTTTTGAAACCCAATACAAACCTGTAATGACTGCAAATGCTACCACCACTGCATATCCTTGTAAAGTCTTGCATTTGAGAGTATATTTCACTTACCTGTGCCAAGTCCTGCTTGGTTCTAGAAATAAAACAGAAGTATACCTTTTTATACTTACCTAATTGGTCTGAATTCATTCTCTGAGAGTGTGCCATCAGACCTGAGTGAGTGAATACAATAAATGCTTAACACACCCTCTGGATAAGCCTAACTGCTCACCACACTACCTCAAAGAGAGCTGTTAGTACTTGTCTAATTTAGCCTCTGTTATACCTCTGGGGACTCCTTGGACTCTGTGCACACTATACTTTACTTTGGTATAGTATATACAGAGCCAGCTTCCTACATTGGAGGCAGCTGTGGGATGTAAAGCCTTGCATGTATTGGACTAACTTAGTCAACCTCTGATCACATGACAAGAATCCAAAAATCGACATTAGTACAACTCATTTTTTGAATTGACTATTTTCTCAATTTCTAAAAGTCTTGTTAGGGCCTTGTGTTAGGTCCCTGTAGTAAAGTTTTGTTAGAAACTTAAAAGTCACTGAAGTTAGGGGGAAGTATTTAGAATTGTTGTAGGTCTTCTAAAAAGAAACACCACTTTAGAAAACAATGAGCAAGCCAGAGAAGATGGCTGAGGAGCTGGACCTCAACCCTTACTCCTAACTAGAGGTTAAAGAGTTAAGGCTTTTCTGTAAAGCTAAGCAAATAAGAACTGGGTTCAACCCTACCAGAATACAACTCCAGGAGTTCCTGGCAGGTTATTCAAGGGACCACCCCACTGCTGAAGATGAGAATCTTCAGGAAAATTGGGAAATTAGTGAGGCCTTAAACCAACCACTTCATCTACTTAGGGAGGATTGGAACTTTGTGTCCCACCTTCCACACCCAACAGGTACAGGGTCCGGCTCCTACAGACGTAGGGCTAACTCTGTACCAGACAGTGAGGACTGCTTCACTGAGGAGGATCTCCTTTTAGCAAGGATGACCAAAAGACTAGACCTAGAGACTAGGCTCCTAGCTCTGTAGAAAGAGAGAGCAGAGAAGAGCCTAGGACCCATCAAAGGTGGCAGCAATTTAAAAAACCAAGAGAAGGAAGGATCCTATGATCCTAAAATCACCAAAGGGATTGTCCCTAACTTTGAAGATAGTGATGATATCACCAAGTGCTTCACAGCCTTTGAGAGGGCTTGTTCGGCCAGAAAAGTGAGGAAGACTCACTGGGGGGCACTTCTTTGTGAACTGTTCTCTGGTAAGTGCAGAGACACACTCCTGACCCTTCTGGGGCAGAAGCAGAGTCCTATGAATTCACAAAGGGCACCCTGATTGAGGGATTTAGATTCACTACTAAGGAGTGAAGAATCAAATTCAGGGGAGCTCAGAAATCCCAGAGTCAGTCCTGGGTAGAATTTGTGGACTACTCTGTAAAGACACTAGGTGGCTGGGTTACTGGAAGTAAAGTGAAGAAATATGAGGAGCTTCATATTTTGTATATGAAGGAACACATTTTAAGTATCTGCATCAATGAAAAGTTGCATCAGTATCTGGTAGACCTAGGTCCAATTTCTCCCCAATAATTGGGAAAGAAGGTGGACCACTGGTTCAAGACAAGGTTAACCAAGACAACCACTGGGGGTGACCAAAAGAAAGGAGTTACAAAGCCTCCCCAGGGGAAAGAGGGTGAGAAACTCAAAGATAGAATACAAGAGTCTTGTAAAGGCCTTCAAAATCCTGGTCAGGGGGTGGGTCCAAGAACTCTTCTCAGTGCTAGTGGGTACAAGGGGAAAAATGTTGATCCTGCTAAGGCCTGGTGTTTCCACTGTAACAAGAAGGGACACTGAACTGGAGATCTTGCCTGTCCCAACAAGCCAGCCCCTAGTCCCCCTCCAGTTTCTACTGGTGTGGCAAATCTCCAGATGGGATGAATAGTGTGCCCAGCGCAAATCAGGGTCCAAACTGAGGCTTTTTTTCTCTCTGTAGGGGAGGGAGGGTTAGCCACTTTGGCTGTCTGACCCCTAATTTAAAGAAATACCTGCAGTACCCCTTAGTGAAGGAGACTAAGATAGAAGCCCTGAGGGATACAGGTGCCAGTGTCACCATGGCGAGAGATACTCTGGTTTCCCCACAGCAATATCTGACTGGAAAGACCTATTCAGTTGTCAATGCTTACAGTGTGACCACTAACCATGCCATGGCTATTGTGAGATTAGACTGGGGGGGTGCTGGCCTGAAACATGTAGTGGTCTCTTCAAAACCCTTAGCCTGTCTGCTTTGAAATGGTCTAGAATTCTCAGCATGGGCTGAAGTAGAAAGAAAGACACGTGCAGTCATGCTGCAAATCCCCGAGATAGTGTGTGTGAAAACAAGAGCAAAGTGCCTAGCACAGGGCCAAAAAGGAGAGTTGGAGCCGGGAATGCTGGCCCAACCTCCCAAGAGACAAGGTAGGAAGACTGGTGAAACAGCTTCCACACAGCAAAAAGATCAGGACCCCTCTCCTCACGGAGAGAACTCGTCAGCCCCAGAGGAAACTGAGCCCATGGAGCTTGAACCTTACGAGGTGGAGCTCTTGGGCCCAGGGGGGCCCTCTAGGGAACCGCTGTGCCTTGGGCAGCAGGTCTGCCCCCCTCTTAAAGGCCTGAGGCAGCAAGCTGCTGCACAGGAGCAGGGAGATGTCAGTGGCTCCCACAAGGTTTATTGGAAGAAAGGACTCCTGTACACTGAGGCCAGAGACCCCAACCCTGGTGCCACTAGGAGAGTGGTAGTGCCTCAGTTGTACAGAGAGTTTCTACTCACCTTAGCCCATGACATCCCCTAGCTGGGCATCTGGGTCATAAAAAAAATAGGGAAAGACTTGTCACCCACTTCTATTGGCCCCAGATGTCCCAAAAAGTGGAAGAGTTTGTCAGACCTGTGTCACCTGTCAAGCCAGTGGCAAGACAGGAGGACACCCAAAGCCCCCTTAATTCCACTACCAGTGGTTGGGGTTCCCATTGAGAGGGTAGGTGTGGATATAGTGGGTCCACTTGAACCTCCCACTGCCTCAGGAAACAAATGTATACTGGTGGTAGTGGATCATGCCACCAGGTATCCTGAAGCCATTCTCCTCAGGTCTACTATAGCTCCTGTAGTAGCCAAGGCCCTCATTGGTGTCTTCACCAGGGTAGGGTTTCCTAAGGAGGTAGTATCAGACCGAGGTTCCAACTTCATGTCTGCATACTTAAAACACATGTGGGATGAGTGTGGAGTGTTATATGGGTACACAACACCTTATCACCCACAAACCAATGGCCTTGTTGAGAAATTCAATAAGACATTTAAAGGCATGATAATAGGACTCTCTGAATACTCAAAAGGAGATGGGATGTTCTGTTACCCTGTTTAATCATTTGACTGTAAACGACTATTGCATGTGAATTATCACTTTTGGAACTAACATAAGTGTGTTTAGAGTCATTTTCCTGCCCGAAACAGGTCAAAATAGAACCTTTTGAGTAGGAGAAAAAGTCTGTAAAAATGGCAATTTTGGTCACTGTGAGGCTTTAAAAAGTGGTTATTCAACATGAGGCATTATTCAATTGACATTTTGAATAATTTTTTGTACAGTCCAAAAACTCAATTTTCTGATGAAAAACTATGACCTTGACTTGTCGAACTTTCTCCAGATGGTCAGTAATAGTGATTTTTTAATGTTTAATCTTTTGACTGTAAATGACTATTGGCTGTGAATTATCACTTTTAGAACTAAAATAAGTTTGTTTAGAGTCCTTTTCCTGCCTGAAATTGGTCAAAATAGAAGCTTCTGAGAAGGAGGAAACATCTGCAAAAATGGCAATTTTGGTCACTGTGAGGCTTTAAAAAGAGGTTAGTCAACATGAGGCACAATCCAATTGACATTTTTAATCATTTTTTGTACAGTCAAAAAAATCAATTTACTGATGAAAAAACAATGACCCCGGACGTGTCGAACTTTCCCCAGATGGTCATTAATGGGGATTTTTAATGTTGAATCTTTTGACTGTATATGAGTGTTAGATGTGAATTATCACTTTTTGAACTAAAACAAATGTGTTTAGAGTCATTTTCCTGCCCGACATAGGTCAAAATAGAACCTTCTGAGTTGGAGGAAACATCTGTGACAATGGCAATTTTGGTTACTGAGAGGCTTTAAAAAGAGGGTATTAAAGTTGAGGCATGATCCAATTGACATTATGAATCAATGTTTGTACAGTGTAAAAAATCAATTTTCCGATGAAAAACGATGACCCCGGACCTATCGAACTTTCCCCAGATGGTCATTAATGGTGATTTTTAATGTTTAATCTTTTGACTGTAAATGACTATTGGCTGTGAATTATCACTTTTAGAACTAAAATAAGTTTGTTTAGAGTCCTTTTCCTGCCTGAAATTGGTCAAAATAGAAGCTTCTGAGAAGGAGGAAACATCTGCAAAAATGGCAATTTTGGTCACTGTGAGGCTTTAAAAGAGGTTAGTCAACATGAGGCACAATCCAATTGACATTTTGAATCATTTTTTGTACAGTCAAAAAAATCAATTTTCTGATGAAAAACAATGACCCCGGACGTGTCGAACTTTCCCCAGATGGTCATTAATGGGGATTTTTAATGTTTAATCTTTTGACTGTATATGAGTGTTGGATGTGAATTATCACTTTTTGAACTAAAAAAAATGTGTTTAGAGTCATTTTCCTGCCCGAGATAGGTCAAAATAGAACCTTCTGAGTAGGAGGAAGCATCTGTAAAATTGGCAATTTTGGTCACAGTGAGGCTTTGACAAGAGGTTATTCAACATGAGGCACGATCCAATTGACATTTTGAATCATTTTTGGTACAGTCCAAAAAAATCTATTTTCTGATGAAAAATGATGACCCCGGACCTGTCGAACTTTCCCCAGATGGTCGGTAATGGTGATTTTTGAATGTCGAATCTTTTGACTTTAAATGATTATAGCTTGTGAATTATCACTTTTGGAACTAAAATAAGTGTGTCTAGATTATTTTCCTGCCCGAAATATGTCAAAATAGAAGCTTCTGAGTAGGAGGAAAGGTTTGTAAAAATGGCAATTTTGGTCACTGTGAATCTTTACAAAGAGGTTATTCAACATGAGACATGATACAATTGACATTTTGAATCATTTTTTGTACAGTCCAAAAAATCAATTTTCTGATGAAAAACAATGACCCCGGACGTGTCGAACTTTCCCCAGATGGTCATTAATGGGGATTTTTAATGTTTAATCTTTTGACTGTATATGAGTGTTGGATGTGAATTATCACTTTTTGAACTAAAAAAAAATGGTGTGTTTAGAGTCATTTTCATGCCCGAAATAGGTCAAAATAGAACCTTCTGAGTTGGAGGAAACATCTGTGACAATGGCAATTTTGGTTACTGTGAGGCTTTAAAAAGAGGGTATTAAACATGAGGCATGATCCAATTGACATTATGAATCAATGTTTGTACAGTGTAAAAAATCAATTTTCCGATGAAAAACGATGACCCCGGACCTATCGAACTTTCCCCAGATGGTCATTAATGGTGATTTTTTAATGTTTAATCTTTTGACTGTAATTGACTGTTGGATGTGAATTATCATTTTTTCAGCTAAAATTAGTGTGTTTAGAGTGATTTTCCTGCCCGAAATCGGTCAAAATAGAAGCTTCTGAGTAGGAGGAAACATCTGTAAAAATGGCAATTCTGGTTACTGTGAGACTTTAAAAAGAGGAAATTCAACATGAGGCATGATCCAATTGACATTTTGAATCATTTTTTGTACAGTCGAAAAAATACATATTTTCTGATGAAAAACTATGACCCCGGACCCGTGGAACTATCTCCAGATGGTCACTAATAGTGATTTTTTAATGTTTAATCTTTTGACTGTAGACGACTATTGCATGTGAATTGTCACTTCTGGAACTAAAATAAGTGTGTTTAGAGTCATTTTCCTGCTCGAAATCGGTCAAGATAGAAGCTTCTGAGTAGTAGGAAAAGTCTGTAAAAATGGCAATTTTGGTGACTGTGAGGCTTTAAAAAGAGGTTATTCAACATGAGGCACGATCCAATTGACATTTTGAATAATTTTCTTTACAGTCCAAAAAAATCAATTTTTTGATGAAAAACTATGACCCGGACCTGTCGAACTTTCTCCAGATGGTCAGTAATAGTGATTTTTTAATGTTTAATCTTTTGACTGAAAATGACTATTGCATGTGAATTATCACTTTTGGAACTAAAATTAGTGTGTTTATAGTGATTTTCATGCCTGAAACCGGTCAAAATAGAAGCTTCTGAGTAGCAGGAAACTTCTGTAAAAATGGCAATATTAGTCACTGTGAGGCTTTAAAAAGAGGTTATTCAACAGGAGGCATTATCCGATTCACATTTTGAATCATTTTTTGTACAGTCCAAAAAACAATTTTCTGATGAAAAACGATGACCCCGGACCTGTTGAACTTTCCCCGAATGGTCAGTAATGGTGATTTTTGAATGTTTAATCTTTTGACTGTAAATGACTATTGCATGTGAATTACCACTTTTGGAACTAAAATAAGTGTGTCTAGAGTCATTTTCCTGCCTGAAATAGGTCAAAATAGAAGCTTATAAGTAGGAGGAAAAGTTTGTAATAATGGCAATAGTGGTCACTGTGAGGCTTTAAAAAGTGGTTATTCAACATGAGGCACGATCCAAATGATATTTTGAATCATTTTTTGTACAGTCCAAAAATCAATTTTCTGATGAAAAGCGATGACCCCGGACCTTGTCGAACTTTCACCAGATGGTCACTAATGGGGATTTTTTAATGTTTGATCTTTTGACTGTAAATGACTGGTGGATGTGAATTATCACTTTTTTATCTAAAATGAGTGTGTTTAGAGTGATTTTCATGCCCAAAATCAGTCAAAATAGAAGCTTCCGAGTAGCAGGACACATTTGTAAAAATGGCAATTTTGGTTACTGTGAGGCTTTAAAAAGAGGGTATTCAACATGAGGCATGATCCAATTGACATTTTGAATCAATGTACAGTGTAAAAAACTCAATTTTCCGATGAAAAACGATGACCCCGGACCTATCGAACTTTCCCCAGATGGTCATTAATGGTGATTTTTTAATGTTTAATCTTTTGAGTGTAAATGACTGTTGGATGTGAATTATCATTTTTTCAGCTAAAATTAGTGTGTTTAGAGTGATTTTCCTGCCCGAAATCGGTCAAAATAGAAGCTTCTGAGTAGGAGGAAACATCTGTAAAAATGGCAATTCTGGTTACTGTGAGACTTTAAAAGAGGAAATTCAACATGAGGCATGATCCAATTGACATTTTGAATCATTTTTTGTACAGTCGAAAAAATACATATTTTCTGATGAAAAACGATGACCCCGGACCCGTGGAACTATCTCCAGATGGTCACTAATAGTGATTTTTAATGTTTAATCTTTTGACTGTAGACGACTATTGCATGTGAATTGTCACTTCTGGAACTAAAATAAGTGTGTTTAGAGTCATTTTCCTGCTCGAAATCGGTCAAGATAGAAGCTTCTGAGTAGTAGGAAAAGTCTGTAAAAATGGCAATTTTGGTGACTGTGAGGCTTTAAAAAGAGGTTATTCAACATGAGGCACGATCCAATTGACATTTTGAATAATTTTTTGTACAGTCCAAAAAAATCAATTTTCTGATGAAAAACTATGACCCCGGACTTGTCGAACTTTCTCCAGATGGTCAGTAATAGTGATTTTTAATGTTTAATCTTTTGACTGAAAATGACTATTGCATGTGAATTATCACTTTTGGAACTAAAATTAGTGTGTTTATAGTGATTTTCATGCCTGAAACCGGTCAAAATAGAAGCTTCTGAGTAGCAGGAAACTTCTGTAAAAATGGCAATATTAGTCACTGTGAGGCTTTAAAAAGAGGTTATTCAACAGGAGGCATTATCCGATTCACATTTTGAATCATTTTTTGTACAGTCCAAAAAAACAATTTTCTGATGAAAAACGATGACCCCGGACCTGTTGAACTTTCCCCGAATGGTCAGTAATGGTGATTTTTGAATGTTTAATCTTTTGACTGTAAATGACTATTGCATGTGAATTACCACTTTTGGAACTAAAATAAGTGTGTCTAGAGTCATTTTCCTGCCTGAAATAGGTCAAAATAGAAGCTTATAAGTAGGAGGAAAAGTTTGTAATAATGGCAATAGTGGTCACTGTGAGGCTTTAAAAAGTGGTTATTCAACATGAGGCACGATCCAAATGATATTTTGAATCATTTTTTGTACAGTCCAAAAAATCAATTTTCTGATGAAAAACGATGACCCCGGACCTTGTCGAACTTTCACCAGATGGTCACTAATGGGGATTTTTTAATGTTTGATCTTTTGACTGTAAATGACTGGTGGATGTGAATTATCACTTTTTTATCTAAAATGAGTGTGTTTAGAGTGATTTTCATGCCCAAAATCAGTCAAAATAGAAGCTTCCGAGTAGCAGGACACATTTGTAAAAATGGCAATTTTGGTTACTGTGAGGCTTTAAAAGAGGGTATTCAACATGAGGCATGATCCAATTGACATTTTGAATCAATGTACAGTGTAAAAACTCAATTTTCCGATGAAAAACGATGACCCCGGACCTATCGAACTTTCCCCAGATGGTCATTAATGGTGATTTTTAATGTTTAATCTTTTGAGTGTAAATGACTGTTGGATGTGAATTATCATTTTTCAGCTAAAATTAGTGTGTTTAGAGTGATTTTCCTGCCCGAAATCGGTCAAAATAGAAGCTTCTGAGTAGGAGGAAACATCTGTAAAAATGGCAATTTTGGTTACTGTGAGGCTTTAAAAGAGGAAATTCAACATGAGGCATGATCCAATTGACATTTTGAATCATTTTTTGTGCAGTCGAAAAAATAAATATTTTCTGATGAAAAACAATGACCCCGGACCCGTCGAACTATCTCCAGATGGTCACTAATATTGATTTTTAATGTTTAATCTTTTGACTGTAAACGACTATTGCATGTGAATTATCACTTCTGGAACTAAAATAAGTGTGTTTAGAGTCATTTTCCTGCGCGAAATCGTTCAAAATAGAAGCTACTGAGTAGAAGGAAAAGTCTGTAAATTTGGCAATTTTGGTCACTTTGAGGCTTTAAAAAGTGGTTATTCAACATGAGGCACGATCCAATTGAGATTTTTAATTATTTCTTGCACAGTCCAAAAATCAATTTTCTGATGAAAAACGATGACCCCGGACCTTTCGAACTTTCCCCAAATGTTTGGTAATAGTGATTTTTGAAGGTTTCATCTTTTGTCTGTAAATGACTATTGCATGTGAATTATCACTTTTGGAACTAAAATAAGTGTGTCTAGAGTCATTTTCCTGCCCGAAATTGGTCAAAATAGAAGCTTCTGAGTAGGAGGAAAAGTCTGTAAAAATTGCAATTTTGGTCACTTTGAGGCTTTAAAAAGTGGTTATTCAACATGAGGCACGATCCAATTGAGATTTTTAATTATTTCTTGCACAGTCCAAAAATCAATTTTCTGATGAAACACGATGACCCCGGCCAAACCTGTTGAACTTTCCCCAGATGGTCATTAATGGTGATTTTTTAATGTTTAATCTTTTGACTGTAAATGACTGTTGGACGTGAATTATTACTTTTTCAACTAAAATAAGTGTGTTTAGAGTTATTTTCCTGCCCTAAATAGGTCAAAATAGAATGTTCTGAGTAGCATGAAAACATCTGTAAAAATGGTAATTTTGGTCACTGTGAGGCTTTAAAAGAGGTTAGTCAACATCAGGCACAATCCAATTGACATTTTGAATCATTTTTTGTACAGTCCAAAAAAATCAATTTTCTGATGAAAAATGATGACCCCGGACCTATCGAACTTTCCCCAGATGGTCAGTAATGGTGATTTTTAATGTTTAATCTTTTGACTGTAAATGACTGTTGGATGTGAATTATCACTTTTTCCACCATTAGAAGTGTGTTGATATTCATTTTCCTGCCCGAAATTGTTCAAAATAGAAGCTTCTGAGTAGGAGGAAGCATCTGTAAAATTGGCAATTTTGGTCACAGTGAGGCTTTGACAAGAGGTTATTCAACATGAGGCACGATCCAATTGACATTTTGAATCATTTTTGGTACAGTCCAAAAAAATCTATTTTCTGTTGAAAAATGATGACCCCGGACCTGTGGAACTTTCCCCAGATGGTCAGTAATTTTGATTTTTGAATGTCGAATCTTTTGACTTTAAATGATTATAGCTTGTGAATTATCACTTTTGGAACTAAAATAAGTGTGTTTAGTTTCATTTTCCTGCCGAAATCGGTCAAAATAGAAGCTTCTGAGTAGGAGGAAGCATCTGTAAAAATGGCAATAT